>JAEMWC010000092.1:930000-967500 GCA_016490735.1 Pachyseris speciosa | reverse complement strand
AATTAATTCATCCCCGAAAGAGGAGTCAGGCAAGGTTGCCCTCTATCCCCTTATATTTTCATCCTTTGTGCAGAAATATTAGCCAACAAAATACGAGAAAACAAAGACATAAAAGGGATCACTGTGTGTGGAAATGAAGTCAAGATTAGTCAATATGCTGACGATACTACTATGATTTTAGACGGCTCAAAAAAATCCTTTACATCTGCCTTACTCGACCTAGAGCTTTTCGGTGCGATATCTGGCTTGCGGCTTAACAACAAGAAAACAGAAATTCTCTGGATTGGGTCTTGCGCTGGGCGTCAAGATAAATTATGTCCCGAAAAAGATTTAAAATGGGTTACAGACAAACTTAAGGCCTAAGGTGTGTGGATTTCGACCGATCCCATGGTTAGCATGAAAGCAAACTACAACAAAAAATTAACAAAGGTTAGAAACTGCTTAAGCTGCTGGGAATACCGTCGTCTAAGCCTATTAGGGAGAATCGTTGTATTAAAAAGTTTAATCGTCTCTCAGCTTGTTTATATTCTATCACCATTGCCAACAAACCATGCAGCTTTAGATGAGATTGACAATATGTCCTACAACTTTGTAGACAACTTTGTGGAAGAGCGGACAAAATTAAGCGAGATGTAATGATCAGTGATTATAAAAATGGAGGTTTAAGGATGATCGACATTAAATCTTTTAATAAAGCACTCAAATCAACATGGGTCAAAAAATATTTGGACAATGATAATCATGGCAAATGGAAATTGTTCTTTGACTCTGAATTACACGATTTCGGCGGGAATGTTATTTTTAAGGGTAACCTTAACAAAATGATTTGGCAAAGTTTATACATATATCTGACGCCTTTACAACAGAAATTCTAAAAATCTGGTCAGAAATCAGTTATGACGATAACATAACTTCTACCGAAAATTTGCTCTCCTTACCTCTCTGGCAAAATTCACTTGTGAGAATTGGAAATAGACCTATTTTCATTTCATTTCATTTCTTTATTTACTCCACATTAACGTATTAAATAAGATTTCTTACAGTGACTAGGAATATATAGTGAAGGAGTGGAGAAGGGCATGATATAGTAGACTAATTATATGCCCTTTTAAATTACAATACATAATTAGTTAAGATAAAAAGAGGAAACCTTACTATAAATAGAGGAGATGAGAAACAGAAGAAAAAGAAGTTTTACATAGGCGCATGGAAGAAATTAATACTGAGCAAAATAATACTGAAAGAGAGCTTTTTTAAATAGACCTATTTACTACAAATCATGGTCTTCCAAAGGAATACAAAACGTCAGGCATTTAAGGAAAGACGCAGATAACTTCCTATCTTTCCCTGAATTCAACAAACGCTTCGACCTCAAAACCAATTTTCTTGTTTATCACGGTGTGGTATCGTGCATAAAAGTGTTAAGGAATGCCATAGAAAACCAAAATGAAAAAAGCAGAAATTTCAGCAGTTTCGTAGAAAACTTCATAAAAGCTCCTAAATCGAATAGATTGGCATACAAAAGACTAGTCATCGCTAAACAGAGCAGCCCTAAGAAAAGCCAACAGAAATGGTGTGTCGACTGCAACCTTCCTTGCTCCAAAACAGGCGTTTAGCGACAAATGATTTTCTAAATAAAATAGGCATTCGAGAAAATGATATGTGTACCTTTTGTAGAACAGAGAAAGAGTCCCTTTTTCATTTATTTTGGTCGTGTAGCGAGACGTCTTGTTTTCGGCAGGGCTTTATGAAATGGTTGGCCGAAAACCAAATAAAACTAAAATCCAACATCGTCACTCCCGACATAATAATTGGCCTGAGGTTGGACATCCTATCCAACACAAAGCAATACTTTTACTTCCTTGTTGCCAGATATTATATATGGTCTTGCAAAACAAAGGAAGTACTCCCAAAAATTGAAAGATTTCCTAGTGTTCTATCATCTTTAGTACCTTTTGAATCTTAAACCCCCCCTCCAAAAAAAGGGAAAAAAATAACAATAAAACTAAAGAGTTTAATATAAAGGTCTTAAAGGAAGCCATGCATGTACAGCATAGATTAATAATTTAGCTGAGAAATTGTAATAATGACCGTATTATGTTCATAGCTTTCTGAATAATGTATGTTTAGTAGTTCTGTAGTAGTCTATTAGTAATGTGATGTTCTGTACTTCGATGTAAATAAATGTTATTTATCTAATTAAAAAAAATTCGTATATAGAGTCAATTCGTATATAGAGTGAACTTCGCCAATAGAAAGTTGCAACTCCAACAAGGTAAAAAAAAAAAACTCAGAAGAAAATATTGCCATATTTGTCATTACATATCATCCATCAGTGCGGGACCTTAAACAAGCATTAGGAAAGAAACTGGGGTTTAATACAAAAGCAGCCGTTCCCGAAAACTATCTACACAAATCCTCCGATTATATCATAGAAGAGAAGTAAATCTTTCAAAGATCTGCTCGTCAGAACGAAAATTTGAATTAACAAATAAAAAAGTGTGAATGATATAATTATGAAATGAATCATATATGAACTGCGGAAATGAAATCAAATGAAGAATGATCCTCGCAGTTATGAACGCAATGTATGCAATTGCGAAAAGAAGCCTGAAAAAAATTCAGGACTTCAACGGGGTTTGAACCCGTGACCTCGCGATTACCGGTGCGATGCTCTAACCAACTGAGCTATGAAGCCACTGACGTTGGGAGCAGGTCAATTGTGGGTTCATATGTTCCCGTGAAAGAAATGAGTGTGAATGATATAATTATGAAATGAATCATATATGAACTGCGGAAATGAAATCAAATGAAGAATGATCCTCGCAGGCTCAGGCTTCAGGCTTCTTTTCGCAATTGCATAAATTGCGTTCATAACTGCGAGGATCATTCTTCATTTGATTTCATTTCCGCAGTTCATATATGATTCATTTCATAATTATATCATTCACACTCATTTCTTTCACGGGAACATATGAACCCACAATTGGCCTGCTCCCAACGTCAGTGGCTTCATAGCTCAGTTGGTTAGAGCATCGCACCGGTAATCGCGAGGTCACGGGTTCAAACCCCGTTGAAGTCCTGAATTTTTTTCAGGCTTCTTTTCGCAATTGCATAAGTTGCGTTCATAACTGCGAGGATCATTCTTCATTTGAAATAAAAAAGCCTTAACCGTGCTTTGTTCTTTTATAAGGCACGCAAGGAAGTGACGAGAGCACGAAAGAAGTAGGAAGAAGCACGAGCCGCAGGCGAGTGCTTTTAACTACTTCTTGAGTGCTCTCGTCACTTCCTTGAGTGCCTTATAACAGAACAAATCACGGTTAAGGCTTTTTTATTTGTTTTATAATAAAGAATTTCTTAATTTCCTCACGCATTCGGCTACAATTTTCGGAAAACTTTATTTTCCAAATCCTACGAGTGGCGTCAGCCGTGCATTTGTACTCTCATAAGGCACGCTAGAACAGACCAATCACAATCCTTGTTAGAATGGCTCAATACATTTCATTGGTTAAACACGACCAAAGCTGTCAAAATGTCAAACCATCAAAGTTCAGAAACCATCAAAGTGCAAGTTGTTTTTTAGTCTAAAATCGCGCTCAAAAAGCAAATTGTTCAGTGAAATTCGACGGAATTTTGGCTCATGCATTCGCTAAAAAGGCGTAATGATCAAGAGCTAGTTTTAAAAGATACTCAGGAAGGTGAATTTTCGAGTTTGAAATGAAATTATAAAAGATTTTACTCGTGAAAAGCTTAAAACTTGGATCTGCTTGCATGGCGCCCGGCGTAGCGGGATTGTGGGGTTGAAAAACAAAATGATGATTCCACGGCATCATGCAGCTCACCAAAAAGGGACACAGAATAGTTTACCATTAATTGGAGGAACGAGTAGCTCAAACTTGGAGGACGAAGTTCTTTCTTTGGACAATCCGTTTGCTATGTTTACCGATGCGTGTTTTTAAGTGGATGTGTTTTTTCAAGTGATGGAAACCTCTACAATGACAGGTGAATTAAATAAATTTCAGCTTTGAACATTTGGTTTAATTGTTGCTACTTTTGTTCAGGACTGAAACTCGTATTTATCTCTCGACTGGATGTAAATAGTAATCATCTACACTCGTTTTGGACGCAAATTAAGAAATTAGCTTAAGCTTAGTTGAACTGTTTTTTTCGTTCCTTTGCGAGCGAACGAGTGATTTTACTCCACTTGGCTGACTGTTTTTCGACGTGCCTTAGCAATGTTAAGAAAATTTTGCCCTTATGTTATTAACACGTAATTGGAATGAGTCCTCATAAACCACTTGTGTTTTCAGAAGTTGCTGAAATTGTCCTCGTCGCTGCATGACTCGGACAATTTCAGCAACTTCTGAAAACACGCTTGACATTAATCCTTAACTTTTAATGTTGTTATTTGTGGTGTTACTCGCAGAATCACCTTCCAAATCCATTGAGGTTAACCGCTCGTTTTCATACACATTTTCTAGGTCGTACAAGACGTCTGAATCAAAATGAAAACCGAGGGAAAAATTCAGATTTTCATTTGGGTCCATGGCGCGACACCGTAGCTGCCCCTGCATCTGTACTCTCATAAGGCACGCTGTTTTAACCAATCGGAGTGCGCGTTATATCGAAACTTTATTATAATATAAGCTAAAGACCGTCGCTACCGCAAACCCTCTAAGACACTCAATTTTCTTCCCTCGTCTTTCGCTCCTTGTGTCGCTCGCCCCAAATATTCGAGAGCCTAGAACGGGCTACCGCAAACCACGAGGCTTGTCTGTGTAGGCCTGTCGTGACTATTCTTTAAATTGAGCGATATATCAATAGCTTACAAAGCCTCAAGCTACAATAATACCCATCATTTTAAACTTGGACCAATTAACATTTACTTTTGACGAAATATCTATGAAAGCAGCATTTCCGAGTCTCTACATTTCGAGTCTCTCAAATTTTCTGAGAACATTCCCCCAGAGACCCGTAATGGCTTTTTCCTCCGGCGTTTGCTTCATTGGTTTTATGAACTGGGATTTCCGTGAATTTCTGTTTACACATGTGATTTTCGTACAACTTTTTTCTTGCACTTTTCTAATGCAGCTTTCATCGCGCTCAAGTGGAAGTTTTAAATCTGCCTATAAAACAGCGCTAATTGATCGCTTCGACATTAAGGAGTCCTGAACATTTGCGAAACTTGATACTGATTTAAAGGACTTTTCAGACAACGTACAGCGACAGCGCGCTGAAATGCACTGAAATTACAAGTGCTTTACGCCCTTAATTCTTCTAGCCTCCACTCTATGCTATTGTATCTTCCACAAATTGTAATTTATCAAGCTGGTCGAGACAGCGGTAAATACACAAAGAGCTCCAAAAACAAAGCGACATTACTAAATTTTCCAAACATGTTTCGACGCTACCTACGTCATAGTCAGTGTAACCTTAATGACTTATTGTTATAGTTTAAATAGCATTCGCTTACAACAGTTCCCGAGACAAGTTGCGCAACTGAAATTATAAGTAGTGGGGATTATCGGCCAGTTACAAGGAAAGAGTTATACGTGAACGTGGCTGAGTCTTGCTGATTTACCGCCGACCGGTTAGCTCAGTGGTAGAGCACCGGACTACCGTGCGGGAGGTCGCGGGTTCAAACCCCGGCCGGACCAACACTCAGGGTCTAATAATTGAGGAGAAAGTGCTGCCTTTGTAATGACACCTACATACGGTTAGACTTTCTAGTCTTCTCGGATAAGGACGATAAACCGTAGGCCCCGTCTCACAACTCTTCATAATTCTCTGACTCTGTGGGACGTAAAAGAACCACTGGGGACGTAACAAAACTCTGGCAGTGACCACCCCTAGTGTCTGTCTTAATTTGATATTGATATTACGGGGGCACTCATAACTCAACTTCATTAATTGTACACTGCGTTATAAGCAGTCTGGCAAAAGTCCCCCGGCCAGTGTTGTAAAGCGCATTAGATCATTGCGTCATGGTAATGCGCTATAGAAATTAATAGAATTATTTAAATCTGATGAACAAGAACCCTGCAGATGCTTGAAAACACGGGAAGCTCTATCTGACGGTAAGTGCTCTTGAAGTTTCAACAAAGGAAAACGCTGAGAGTATAGGTGATGAACTAACAGTCTTTATCCTCCTTCCAAGGAAGAAGTTTCTTCGTCCAGTAAGCATCCGTATACCTGCGACAAATGCAATCTTCAGTTACGTGAATACACGATACACTTTGGCATAGAAGATCGAGTAGCCTAGTGAATAAGAGAAACGCTTAACAGGCTTGGACTTCAAGTATGTAACGACTGGCTCCACCCCAAGAAAGATGAAGTCGTCAGTGCCCTGGAAATTGAATCCCAAAGGCGAAGAACTGCTAAGGCCAAGTCAAGCAGCTGGTTCGGCTACCTTTATCATCAAGGGAATGCCGAGAAGAATGGGAAGGCTGAATGATTCGTGATTGAATGGGAAGAATCAAAGAGTGACGATTGACTTAGTAAGGCTACTCAAAATGGGCGTGTCGGAGAAGAATCCAATGCAGGGGCTTGTCATTAGACAGCTGATCAAGTTATGACGATTTGGGAAGTGAAGTTCTGTTCCTAGCAGTTCTGTGAGTGGATTCTGAGACATTGCATGGCAAGTTTGGCGAGTTTTGATTTGTATATAATGCAATCGGTGCAATATATTGCCAGCAGGCCGGGTGGCACGACACAATATCTGAAATGGAAATTGACGGACTCCTATGCGGCCGTTATCCAAGAATTTCCCAGAATTCCAATATACTTATGGAACCATGCAAACACAGATTGCCACTCAGCTTTCGACACACATCTCCATCGAAAGAAAAACTTTTTGCCCCGAGTCGGAATCGAACCGACGTTCTCCAGTTACTAGTCGGGCGTGATAACCACTACACTACCGGAGCAACCACGCTGGCAACGTGGCCACTTTAGAAAGTGTGTAGTATCGCACGTCGCCATTCCTCGGAACATTTTTCTTTCGAGACTTTTGTGTGTTTCCTGGCTTCTAATTCCCTGAACGGGAATTAGAACTATATATATGTAAATACCTTCGATGCCATGACAGGCGTAGTTCTACGGCTTTCATGGATACATCAAAATTACGTCCGTAGCAGTGAAGCTACAATCTAGTCGCAAAACTTGACAGCAGTGCTTTAGATCTGGAAGACGTCGTATCGTTGCTAAACGTGTGGTCTTCCCGTCTTCTTCCGAAAAGGTTAGGTCAGGCGTTCCGTATTCTCAAATTCTTCAGGAACAAGTTGTGCAGTCGTGATCGTAGTACAAGTATGCTAAGGAAGGAAGGTGCCAAGAGTAAGGCGAAGAAAACTTATAAATCATTCCATTTTGAATCTCACATGCGATCGGTGTCATAACTACGGCTTTCATGGCCTCGAAGGTATTTACATATATATAGTTCTAATTCCAGTTCAGGGAGTTTAGAAGCCAGGAAACACACAAAAGTCTCGAAAGAAAAATGTTCCGAGGAATGGCCGACGTGCGATACTACACACTTTCTAAAGTGGCCACGTTGCCAGCGTGGTTGCTCCGGTAGTGGTTATCACGCCCGACTAGTAACTGGGGAACGTCGGTTCGATTCCGACTCGGGGCAAAAGTTTTTCTTTCAATAGAGATGTGAGTCGAAAGCTATGTGGCAAACTGTGTGTGCATGGTTCCATAAGTATATTGTTCTACGGCTTTCATGGCTTCCAAGGTATTTATATATATATATATATATATATATATATATATATATATATATATATATATATATATATATATATATATAAATTACAGACCAGTGAGTGCCAGTGAAATCAAAAGCATTATCCGCGTCGCGCTAAACAAGTGAGCAGGGAAATGTGGAACAGATTTCAAGAAGTGGAGTCGAAGTTTTGGGAGTTTTGGTCAGTTTACGGAGTGGTAAAGTCTACATAAGTGAGCATTTGGCAATAAGAATGGTTCATTTCAACAACAGCACGGGATTTGGGAAAGTTGCAGGTTTTCAAAGCACTAACGGTGTCTATGGCGACTATAGTCGCCTCTGGCCGTGAAAGGGTTGAAGGCCTTCCCATCAATGAAGTTAGTGACGGTGCTAGATGTCTGCGTTATCTTGAATCCCGAAAGTTAAAAGACGACCAACCAGTACTTGTAGGAAACACATTGGATCCTGACGTTGACGCCTGGCCTCGGAACATTAGCATTCCACGAAGGGATGCAAAGGAGAGAGATTCAGACGACTTCGACGCGATGGAGAGATTAACAGATAACCTTATAAAGGAGAGAAAGTTGGAAAAAACTGTCTCCGTGCACAATCTTACAGCGCTGGTGTCCTTGGAAAAACCAACAATCATAATTTACATATGGCAAAGTCCTGACCGTGGTTACACGGCGAATCATCTTCTGAAGTATTGGGAGATTCTAAGAAAAGCATGCTATTACGACAGCACCGGCGTTGTTCGTAAGACACCACTGAAGATAACTGGCTATTCTACCGATTCCGCGAGCTTCTTTTTAGGTGCTTCAGTGCAACTTATGACACCGTTCGCATGTGAGATTCAAAATGGAATGCTTTGTAAGTTTTCTTCGCCTTTACTATTGGCACCTTCCTTCCTTAGCATGCTTATACTACGATCACGACTGCACAACTTGTTCCTGAAGAATTTGAGTTTACGGAACGCCTGACCTAACCTTTTGGGAAGACGACGGGACTTTTGTGACCAGAACGCTGGCGCCTGCATACCGTTGTTCACACCCGAAACTGCTGATCTTCTCGAAGAGCACGTACCTGGATCTCAGGCAACTAGCTTGTACATTAAAGCTTCCCATCATTTGGAACACCCAGAGACGTTCAAAGGTCTGTTTCGCGTGGGATAACTATTTTTCGGTTGTGGAGGAGAGTTCTCCAGCTAAAAAATGTGGCTCTTCATTCACATCCAGGAGCTAAAAGCCATGACAAGAAATGAGGGACAAGCGTGCGCAGTTCGTAGCCACACTTACAAAACATCACGCTAAAAATATGTCGAGCATAGATAGAAAGACTTGAGTGAAGAAAATTAAATTGTTTGACATACCCCTCTAAGCCGTTGACTGTTCTACTGGTATCCCTCCGATCCTGTTCTTTGACATCGATAGTCGTTCTTTGACTCAAAAATTACTCAATTTCCAGCTTTATCCGCCACGGCTTTGAACTTTAAAGTTGAGCTTTCTTTTTTGGTAAGAAAAGTATGGCGGAATGCCGTTTCCAGTAGAATCACGTTCGAAAAATATAACTTTGCAAGCCCGTACGGGAACGAATTCCCAGGTAACAATCAGAATTGTTGTTCCAAAACAATGTCGTTCACGTCCATGGAACTGTTTTTCTATCACGGTTTCGGTCCACCACGGTAAACAGCATTGAAGATGGACTTTTTTAAGTCTCCTTGGATGAAGATAAGTCTTCCTTGAAGCGCCATGAGTGCTGTGGATGTTTCGAAAGTCCCAAGCACCGCCGGCCATTTTGTTAAATCATTCTTATCTTTCCCAGGCTTTTTACGGATAGAAATCCTCGGTAAAAGACTGAAAATGCGGCGAGATCGCAGTAAAATTAAACAGGGAGAAATCAAATTTTCTATACGCCGTGATCGTTCGAAGTACAGTGCACTTTCATACGCCAAGAATGTCCGATATTTGCCTAAACAGACAAAAATAGATTTATTTATTTATTTATTAGTGGAAAATTTCCAGAATATATATTTAGCCAAGCCTAAAAGCGGAGCTCCAAAAGCATTCCTTTTCTACTGGCATTTACATATAGTCTGCTTGTCATATCACCCATCTGACCTCACTCAAGCTACAGACGCAATGCTATAGAAAATAGTATGAAAAGGTGATCTGTGGCAGTGGCACGGTGGATTTGGACCCCCCGCGGATTTGCACCCTCCAGTCCAGATCTGCTTGTGGATCAGATCTGGACCCCCTAGTCCAGAACTGCTAGCAGATATGTACCCCCTTTTACGGATTTGGACCCACACCCCTCCTAAAAACAAGTATTCTATTGAGTGAGGTGATAAAATTCCTTTGCAAATTGTGGTTGGAGTTGTTAAAAAAGCAAAATAAAAATATTGCTCCTTTGAATCAGTATTACATCAGTTACATAGTGATTCAGATCATCACTTCATGATGAATGCAATTTCAACTATCCACAGCCTCCCATGAGACAGTCGGAAATCAGAAATTGTGTATCCTCTGGATATATGTACTCCTGAAATAAATTATGAAAGAAAGATACATGGAAATCAATAAAATATTTAGATGATATGAATTAAGACCAAGATTTTTCTTTTGATCAGTTACTTCTTGACCTTACTATAACAAAAAAACTGCTTGCTAGCATTAAGTCAGCATTAAGCTCATCAATCAATGCACCTACAGTGTTTTCAAAAAGAAATCCAGCTGCTCTTCTGGCTAGTCAAGTGCAAGACCAAACAACTTGATAATACAATATTGGGCATTTGTTTGATACCACTATCAAGGTAATTAACAATGTAGTATGAGGATTTAAGGTAGTGATTCATCAAAGCAAAAGTGCTGGAAATCTGTGTTAGCCATCTTATCTTGATTTTGCAAGGAAGGTAAGGACTAGTCTCACATTTCTCCATGTACATTTGAAATTGCACAAACATTTATGCCAAATGTCATCCAAACATCCCGCAAGATTGGTGTGACCAGCTACTAATAAAATTAATTTAGAAAGACTGTATGCAGAAGAAGGAAGTCCAAAGGATGTGCACATTGATGAGAAAGAGCTTACTTTAAATTTAATTTTAAGTGACAAATGTCATGCGAATACAAATAAGTTGATACAAAACAAAAAAAGTGCATGACTGGAGAATAATTGGGAGAAACTAAATTCCCATACAAAGAATATTATTAGTATATTAAACATACTAAAAAATAACCTAATTAAATTAAATCGAATACTTGTCTCTTACAAGTCACCCCTGATTTGAGATTGACACTAAAAATTAAGAAGTAAAATTGAAATACAGCCCAAAGCTAACCTAATTAAATTACACACTTGTCACTCACAAGCTACATCTGATTTAAAATTTACACAAATAATGTAATAGATAGGACTTGAAACTGCAGAAAGAAGGTGCATGTATGATGTTCGATGGAATAATATTACAGTCTGTTATGTAGCGATTAAAAAAAGAAAAGCTGAAGGCCATATATATATTTAGCCAGGCTAAGCCAGAATCGGAGCTGCACACTGTCACCGAGCAACTCCCCATGGTTTTCCTTAGGCCAGTTTAATTTGTGTCCAAAACAACTGAGCAGCAGCAGGGAAAACGAAGAGTTTTCTTAAGCAAACGTTTCCAAAAAAAAGGACAGACATTCTTGAGTCCTAACTACTTTCAGATGAAAGCGTAAAGGAATTCAAAGTACGATGCGAATGTTTGTTCGAAGAAGGAGAAGGTGGAGAAATAAAACAAGACTAGCTAGTAATAAAAATAGCTTGTACTGATTAAGCTACAAAAATCTGTATTTACTTTGACATAAATGCCCGTAGTAAAAAATAAAGGGTGCAAACTGATCGCTTAGAGCAGTCAACAGCAAATGACCGCGGTTCAGAAACAACAGAACAACAAAACATTACAAGAAAACAAAGTACATTACGGATAATGTTTCTTCGAAGATTCTTGGAGAAGGTGGAGAAATTAGACAAGTAACAAAATATCTTGTATTTAGCTAAAAAATTGCTAGGCAATTATGACATAAATGTCCGTAGAAAAGACAAAAAGAGGTCCGCACCTGATCGTTTTGAGCAGTCAACAGGAATCACAGGCAGCAATCACTCGGAACGCGACAGAGCTGAATAATAGCGCCATTTCCCAGTTTTTTTGCATTAAGCTTTTAAAATCACGGCCGTAGCTAGCATGAGACGAACCGAGGCACTTGCCTCGGTAAAAATGTCGAGTTTATGGTACTTTTTTTATTGCGTGTGTCTTACGAAAATATAAAGCAGGCTCTCCAGTTTCACTGTTGCGTTAAAGCATTTGTTTGAAGTTCCTGTAAGAGGCCATACATTTTTAAGAGGTGTTTTTTTTCTTTTTTTCCGCATTGCCTCGGTACAATTTTCGTCCGGCTACGGCTCAGAAAATACAATGCCGATACCGCTAAAGGATCAAAAGTGTCTTCTCTTATTGTCTTCAGTTTTTTTTATTTGTTTTTCCAACGATTTCGTGCTAAAATGCGCAAACAAGAACAGGTTTATCTCGAGTGTAACTTTTCACTTGGCATACATGGAGGCGCGGACGTACGTACGGTAGGTCGGTCGGTCGGTCGGTCGGTCGTACCGTGACGTCATTACCAAATTTTCTCGAGCAGATGGGTTACCATATTTTCTTAATCATGGTGCTTATCTTTGTTAGTTAGTTACAGTGTTATTTTAGTTTGTATTTGTTATATTATCCAATGTAGTGTATTCGGGATCGTTTGGTAGTCGTCGTACGTGCTTTCTTGTTAGTATTTTATTACTTTTGTAATCATTTCTTTTACTTTGTTGTTTTAGTGTAGATGATGTGTTTTTGTTGTTTCAATATGCAAATAAATTTACAAAAAAAAAATCTATAAAATAACCGTTGACAACAAGTTAAGAGAATTCAGTTATAAACTTTTGGATAGAATTTTAGCAATGAATAAGAAACCCAAGCGGTTCAAGTTAAAATCAGAAATTATGACATTTTCTCCCAGTGCAAAACCCTGATTCATTGGAACACATTTTTTTAGAATGTCCTGTAAATATTAAATTCTATCACGATATAAACTTCAATTCTCAACTGAGCAAATTCTATTTCAAAATTATCTCCCACCATCTACAAACAATAACGTCCGACGCCTACTAGATTTACTTATCTTGCTTATGAAAAGGTACATATATGGCTGTAAAAATTAACGAAATACTTATCCCAACTGCTCTCAATTTTTAATAATTTGAAAACACAGAATTTTATGTTATCAGCAAACCTCTCCATGTGCTGTCCTTTTCTTTTTTTTTTGTCTTGTTTGTTTCGATTTGTAATATTGTAAGTAGTGTACTGTTTCATATCATAGAAAATCAGTGTAAGAATTGTAGTTAAAGTGGAACTGCATTGTAAATATTATAAGTTAACTGCAAAAAAAACCTAATATGGCACGGAGATCGTTTCACCCTACCTAATATTAATATATTCATATATCTATATACATCCCGATAATAATCGATATACATGGATGTATATGGATTAATACCGACGTTCGAGGTATTTGTCTGACTTATTTCATGATATTATTCATGAGGGATCTTTATATAACGATCCTTTGTTCAAGAGGCCAAACACCGGCTAATTAGTACGGTCACACCTTCGTCGGATCAAAGCAGATAAAATGAAAGCAATCTGATAAGTGATTTCCTCACAGGACTGTGAAAACTTGTTGCGAATTCCTCCGTGACAAGCGCTAGACTTTTTTGTACTTTGATATTTTGGCGAGTCCACAGGGGACTTAGCATTGCATTTTATTTGTTTCTTTGCATGTTTATGTGTTCTATTGTTTGATATTTTGGCGAGCCCACTAGGGAGTTAGCATTGCATTTTCTTTGTTTCTTTGTTTATGTGTTCTATTGTTTGATATTTTGGTGAGTCCACAAGGCACTTAGCATAGCATTTTCTTTGTTTCTTTGCATGTTTATCTGTTCTATTGCTTGACATTTTGGTGAGTCGACAAGGGACTGAGCATTGCATTTTCTTTGTTTCTTTGCATGTTTATGTGTTCTATCTTTTGATATTTTGGTGAGTCCACAAGGGACGTAGCATTGCATTTTCTTTGTTTCTTTGTTTATGTGTTCTATTGTTTGATATTTTGTTGAGTCCAAAAGGGACAAAGCATTGCATTTTCTTTGTTACTTTGTTTATGTGTTCTATTGTTTGATATTTTGGTAAGTCCCCAAGCCACTTAGCATTGTATTTTCTTTGTTTCCTTGCATGTTTATGTGTTCCATTGTTTGATATTTTGGTGAGTGCACAAGGGACATAGCATTGCATTTTCTTTGTTTCTTTGTTTATGTGCTCTATTGTTTGATATTTTGGCGAGTCCACAAGGGACGTAGCATTGCATTTTCTTTCTTTCTTTGCATGTTTATGTGTTCCATTGTTTGATATTTTGGTGAGTCCACAAAGGACGTAGCATTCCATTTTCTTTGTTTCGTCGTTTATGAGTTCTATTGTTTGATATTTTGGCGAGTTCACAAGGGACGTAGCGTTGCATTTTCTTTGTTTCTTTGCATGTTTATGTGTTCTATTGTTTGATATTTTGGTGAGTTCACAAGGGACATAGCATTGCATTTTCTTTGTTTCGTTGCATGTTTATGTGTTCTATTGTTTGATATTTTGGTGAGTCCACAAGGGACTTAGCATTCCATTTGCTTTGTTTCTTTGCATGTTTATGTGTTCTATTCTTTGATATTTTGGTAAGTCCACAAGGGATTTAGCATTGCATTTTCTTTGTTTCTTTGTTTATGTGTTCTATTGTTTGATATTTTGGTGAGTCGACAAGGGACTTAGCATTGATTTCTTTGTTTCTTTGAGTGTTTATGTGTTCTATATTTTGATATTTTGGTGAGTCCACAAGGGACGTAGCATTGCATTTTCTTTCTTTCTTTTCATGTTTATGTGTTCTATTGTTTGATATTTTGGTGAGTCCACAAGGTACTTTGCATTGCATTTTCTTTGTTTCTTTGGATGTTTATGTGTTCTATTGTTTGATATTTTGGTGAGTGCACAAGGGACTTAGCATTGCATTTTCTTTGTGTCTTTGCATGTTTATGTGTTTCATTGTTTGATATTTTGGTGAGTCCACAAGGGACTTAGCATTGCATTTTCTTTGTTTCTTTGTTTATGTTTTCTATTGTTTGATATTTTGTTGAGTCCACAAGGGACAAAGCATTGCATTTTCTTTGTTACTTTGTTTATGTGTTCTATCGTTTGATATTTTGGTAAGTCCCCAAGGCACTTACCATTGCATTTT
This sequence comes from Pachyseris speciosa, assembly GCA_016490735.1. NCBI lineage: Eukaryota > Metazoa > Cnidaria > Anthozoa > Scleractinia > Pachyseridae > Pachyseris > Pachyseris speciosa. The sequence goes on along the minus strand of JAEMWC010000092.1, from coordinate 952,434 downwards.
CTTTGTTTCCTTGCATGTTTATGTGTTCCATTTTTTGATATTTTGGTGAGTCCACAAGGGACGTAGCATTGCATTTTCTTTGTTTCTTTGCATGTTTATGTGTTCTATTCTCCGATAGTTTGGTGAGTCCACAAGGGACTAAGCATTGCATTTTCTTTGTTTCTTTGGATGTTTATGTGTTCTATTGTTTGATATTTTGGTGAGTGCACAAGGGACTTAGCATTGCATTTTCTTTGTTTCTTTGCATGTTTATGTGTTCTATTCTCCGATAGTTTGTTGAGTCCACAAGGGACTAAGCATTGCATTTTCTTTGTTTCTTTGCATGTTTATGTGTTCTATTGTTTGATATTTTGGTGAGTGCACAAGGGACTTAGCATTGCATTTTCTTTGTTTCTTTGCATGTTTATGTGTTTCATTGTTTGATATTTTGGTGAGTCCACAAGGGACTTAGCATTGCATTTTCTTTGTTTCTTTGTTTATGTGTTCTATTGTTTGATATTTTGTTGAGTCCACAAGGGACAAAGCATTGCATTTTCTTTGTTACTTTGTTTATGTGTTCTATCGTTTGATATTTTGGTAAGTCCCCAAGGCACTTACCATTGCATTTTCTTTGTTTCCTTGCATGTTTATGTGTTATATTGTTTGATATTTTGGTGAGTCCAAAAGGGACGTAGCATTGCATTTTCTTTGTTTCTTTGCATGTTTATGTGTTCTATTCTCCGATAGTTTGGTGAGTCCACAAGGGACTAAGCATTGCATTTTCTTTGTTTCTTTGCATGTTTATGTCTTCTATTGTTTGATATTTTGGTGAGTGCACAAGGGACTTAGCATTGCATTTTCTTTGTTTCTTTGTTTATGTGCTCTATTGTTTGATAGTTTGGCGAGTCCACAAGGGACTAAGCATTGCATTTTCTTTCTTTCTTTGCATGTTTATGTGTTCCATTGTTTCATATTTTGGTGAGTCCACAAGGGACGTAGCATTCCATTTTCTTTGTTTCGTAGTTTATGAGTTCTATTGTTTGATATTTTGGCGAGTTCACAAGGGCCGTAGCGTTGCATTTTCTTTGTTTCTTTGCATGTTTATGTGTTCTATTGTTTGATATTTTGGTGAGTCCACAAGGGACTTAGCATTCCATTTGCTTTGTTTCTTTGCATGTTTATGTGTTCTATTCTTTGATATTTTGGTAAGTCCACAAGGGATTTAGCATTGCATTTTCTTTGTTTCTTTGTTTATGTGTTCTATTGTTTGATATTTTGGTGAGTCGACAAGGGACTTAGCATTGATTTCTTTGTTTCTTTGAGTGTTTATGTGTTCTATTGTTTGATATTTCGGTGAGTCCACAAGGGACTTAGCATTGCCTTTTGTTTGTTTCTTTGTTTATGTGTTCTATTGTTTGATATTTCGGTGAGTCCACAGGGGACTTAGTATTGCATTTCCTTTGTTTCTTTGTTTATGTGTTCTATTCTTTGATATCTTGGTGAGTCGACAAGGGACTTAGCATTGCATTTTCTTTGTTTCTTTGCATGTTTATGTGTTCTATATTTTGATATTTTGGTGAGTCCACAAGGGACGTAGCATTGCATTTTCTTTCTTTCTTTTCATGTTTATGTGTTCTATTGTTTGATATTTTGGTGAGTCCACAAGGTACTTTGCATTGCATTTTCTTTGTTTCTTTGCATGTTTATGTGTTCTATTGTTTGATATTTTGGTTAGTGCACAAGGAACTTACCATTGCATTTTCTTTGTTTCTTTGCATGTTTATGTGTTCTATTCTCCGATAGTTTGGTGAGTCCACAAGGGACTAAGCATTGCATTTTCTTTGTTTCTTTGCATGTTTATGTGTTCTATTGTTTGCTATTTTGGTGAGTGCACAAGGGACTTAGCATTGCATTTTCTTTGTGTCTTTGCATGTTTATGTGTTTCATTGTTTGATATTTTGGTGAGTCCACAAGGGACTTAGCATTGCATTTTCTTTGTTTCTTTGTTTATGTTTTCTATTGTTTGATATTTTGTTGAGTCCACAAGGGACAAAGCATTGCATTTTCTTTGTTACTTTGTTTATGTGTTCTATCGTTTGATATTTTGGTAAGTCCCCAAGACACGTACCATTGCATTTTCTTTGTTTCCTTGCATGTTTATGTGTTCCATTTTTTGATATTTTGGTGAGTCCACAAGGGACGTAGCATTGCATTTTCTTTGTTTCTTTGCATGTTTATGTGTTCTATTCTCCGATAGTTTGGTGAGTCCACAAGGGACTAAGCATTGCATTTTCTTTGTTTCTTTGCATGTTTATGTGTTCTATTGTTTGATATTTTGGTGAGTGCACAAGGGACTTAGCATTGCATTTTCTTTGTTTCTTTGTTTATGTGCTCTATTGTTTGATAGTTTGGCGAGTCCACAAGGGACTAAGCATTGCATTTTCTTTCTTTCTTTGCATGTTTATGTGTTCCATTGTTTGATATTTTGGTGAGTCCACAAGGGACGTAGCATTCCATTTTCTTTGTTTCGTCGTTTAAGAGTTCTATTGTTTGATATTTTGGCGAGTTCACAAGGGACGTAGCGTTGCATTTTCTTTGTTTCTTTGCATGTTTATGTGTTCTATTGTTTGATATTTTGGTAAGTTCACAAGGGACGTAGCATTGCATTTTCTTTGTTTCGTTGCATGTTTATGTGTTCTATTGTTTGATATTTTGGTGACTGCACAAGGGACTTAGCATTGCATTTTCTTTGTTTCTTTGTTTATGTGCTCTATTGTTTGATAGTTTGGCGAGTCCACAAGGGACGTAGCATTGCATTTTCTTTCTTTCTTTGCATGTTTATGTGTTCCATTGTTTGATATTTTGGTGAGTCCACAAGGGACGTAGCATTCCATTTTCTTTGTTTCGTCGTTTAAGAGTTCTATTGTTTGATATTTTGGCGAGTCCACAAGGGACTTAGCATTCCATTTGCTTTGTTTCTTTGCATGTTTATGTGTTCTATTGTTTGATATTTTGGTAAGTCCACAAGGGATTTAGCATTGCATTTTCTTTGTTTCTTTGTTTGTGTGTTCTCTTGTTTGATATTTTGGTGAGTCGACAAGGGACTTAGCATTGCATTTCTTTTGTTTCTTTGAATGTTTATGTGTTCTATTGTTTGATATTTCGGTGAGTCCACAAGGGACTTAGCATTGCCTTTTGTTTGTGTCTTTGTTTATGTGTTCTATTGTTTGATATTTTGGTGAGTCCAAAAGGGACTTAGTATTGCATTTTCTTTGTTTCTTTGAATGTTTATGTGTTCTATTGTTTGATTTTTCGGTGACTCCACAGGGGTCTTAGCATTGCATTTCCTTTGGTTCTTTGTTTATGTGTTCTATTCTTTGATATTTTGGTGAGTCGACAAGGGCCTTAGCATTGCCTTTTGTTTGTGTCTTTGTTTATGTGTTCTATTGTTTGATATTTCGGTGAGTCCACAAGGGACTTAGTATTGCATTTTCTTTGTTTCTTTGCATGTTTATGTGTTCTATTGTTTGATATTTTGGTGAGTTCACAAGGGACGTAGCATTGCATTTTCTTTGTTTCGTTGCATGTTTATGTGTTCTATTGTTTGATATTTTGGTGAGTCCACAAGGGACTTAGCATTCCATTTGCTTTATTTCTTTGCATGTTTATGTGTTCTATTGTTTGATATTTTGGTAAGTCCACAAGGGATTTAGCATTGCATTATCTTTGTTTCTTTGTTTATGTGTTCTATTGTTTGATATTTTGGTGAGTCTACAAGGGACTTAGCATTGATTTCTTTGTTTTTTTTAGTGTTTATGTGTTCTATTGTTTGATATTTCGGTGAGTCCACAAGGGACTTAGCATTGCCTTTTGTTTGTTTCTTTGTTTATGTGTTCTATTGTTTGATATTTTGGTGAGTCCACAAGGGACTTAGCATTGCATTTCCTTAGTTTCTTTGAATGTTTATGTGTTCTATTGTTTGATATTTCGGTGAGTTCACAGGGGACTTAGCATTGCATTTCCTTTGTTTCTTTGTTTATGTGTTCTATTCTTTGATATTTTGGTGAGTCGACAAGGGACTTAGCATTGCATTTTCTTTTTTTCTTTGCATGTTTATGTGTTCTATATTTTGATATTTTGGTGAGTCCACAAGGGACGTAGCATTGCATTTTCTTTCTTTCTTTTCATGTTTATGTGTTCTATTGTTTGATATTTTGGTGAGTCCACAAGGTAGTTTGCATTGCATTTTCTTTGTTTCTTTGCATGTTTATGTGTTCTATTGTTTGATATTTTGGTGAGTCCACAAGGGACGTGGCTTTGCATTTTCTTTGTTTCTTTGCATGTTTATGTGTTCTATTGTTTGATATTTTGGTGAGTGCACAAGGGACTTAGCATTGCATTTTCTTTGTTTCTTTGTTTATGTGCTTTATTGTTTGATATTTTGGCGAGTCCACAAGGGACGTAGAATTGCATTTTCTTTGTTTCTTTGCATGTTTATGTGTTCCATTGTTTGATATTTTGGTTAGTCCACTAGGGACTTAGCATTGCATTTTCTTTCTTTCTTTGTTTATGTGTTCTATTGTTTGATATTTTTTTGAGTCCACAAGGGACAAAGCATTGCATTTTCTTTGTTACTTTGTTTATGTGTTCTATCGTTTTATATTTTGGTAAGTCCCCAAGGCACTTACCATTGCATTTTCTTTGTTTCGTCGTTTATGTGTTCTATTGTTCGATACTTTGGAGAGTCCACAAGGGATGTAGCATTGCATTTTCTTTGTTTCCTTGCATGTTTATGTGTTCCATTGTTTCATATTTTGGTGAGTCCACAAAGGACGTAGCATTGCATTTTCTTTGTTTCTTTGCATGTTTATGTCTTCTATTCTCCGATAGTTTGGTGAGTCCACAAGGGACTTAGCATTGCATTTTCTTTGTTTCTTTGCATGTTTATGTGTTTTATTGTTTGATATTTTGGTGAGTGCACAAGGGACTAAGCATTGCATTTTCTTTGTTTCTTTGTTTATGTGCTTTATTGTTTGATAGTTTGGCGAGTCCACAAGGGACGTAGCATTGTATTTTCTTTCTTTCTTTGCATGTTTATGTGTTCCATTGTTTGATATTTTGGGGAGTCCACAAGGGACGTAGCATTCCATTTTCTTTGTTTCGTCGTTTATGAGTTCTATTGTTTGATATTTTGGCGAGTTCACAAGGGACGTAGCGTTGCATTTTCTTTGTTTCTTTGCATGTTTATGTGTTCTATTGTTTGATATTTTGGTTAGTCCACAAGGGACGTAGCGTTGCATTTTCTTTGTTTCTTTGCATGTTTATGTGTTCTATTGTTTGATATTTTGGTGAGTTCACAAGGGACGTAGCATAGCATTTTCTTTGTTTCGTTGGATGTTTATGTGTTCTATTGTTTGATATTTTGGTGAGTCCACAAGGGACTTAGCATTCCATTTGCTTTGTTTCTTTGCATGTTTATGTGTGCTATTGTTTGATATTTTGGTAAGTCCACAAGGGATTTAGCATTGCATTTTCTTTGTTTGATATTTTGGTGAGTCGACAAGGGACTTAGCATAGCATTTTCTTTGTTTCTTTGAATGTTTATGTGTTCTATTGTTTGATATTTCGGTGAGTCCACAAGGGACTTAGCATTGCCTTTTGTTTGTTTCTTTGTTTATGTGTTCTATTGTTTGATATTTTGGTGAGTTCACAAGGGACTTGGCATTGCATTTTCTTTGTTTCTTTGTTTATGTGTTCTATTGTTTGATATTTTGTTGAGTCCACAAGGGACAAAGCATTGCATTTTCTTTCTTTCTTTTCATGTTTATGTGTTCCATTGTTTGATATTTTGGTGAGTCGACAAGGGACGTAGCATTCCATTTTCTTTTTTTCGTCGTTTATGAGTTCTATTGTTTGATATTTTGGCGAGTTCACAAGGGACGTAGCGTTGCATTTTCTTTGTTTCTTTGCATGTTTATGTGTTCTATTGTTTGATATTTTGGTGAGTTCACAAGGGACGTAGCATTGCATTTTCTTTGTTTCGTTGCATGTTTATGTGTTCTATTGTTTGATATTTTGGTGAGTCCACAAGGGACTTAGCATTCCATTTGCTTTGTTTCTTTGCATGTTTATGTGTTCTATTGTTTGATATTTTGGTAAGTCCACAAGGGATTTAGCATTGCATTTTCTTTGTTTCTTTGTTTGTGTGTTCTCTTGTTTGATATTTTGGTGAGTCGACAAGGGACTTAGTATTGCATTTTCTTTGTTTCTTTGAATGTTTATGTGTTCTATTGTTTGATATTTCGGTGAGTCCACAAGGGACTTAGCATTGCCTTTTGTTTGTTTCTTTGTTTATGTGTTCTATTGTTTGATATTTTGGTGAGTTCACAAGGGACTTGGCATTGCATTTTCTTTGTTTCTTTGTTTATGTGTTCTATTGTTGGATATTTTGTTGAGTCCACAAGAGACAAAGCATTGCATTTTCTTTGTTACTTTGTTTATGTGTTCTATCGTTTGATATTTTGGTAAGTCCCCAAGGCACTTACCATTGCGTTTTCTTTTTTTCCTTGCATGTTTATGTGTTCCATTGTTTGATATTTTGGTGAGTCCACAAGGGACGTAGCATTGCATTTTCTTTGTTTCTTTGCATGTTTATGTGTTCTATTCTCCGATAGTTTGGTGAGTCCACAAGGGACTTAGCATTGCATTTTCTTTGTTTCTTTGCATGTTTATGTGTTCTATTGTTTGATATTTTGGCGAGTTCACAAGGGACGTAGCGTTACATTTTCTTTGTTTCGTTGCATGTTTATGCGTTCTTTTTTTTTGATATTTTGGTGTGTCGACAACGGACTTAGCATTGCATTTTGTTTGTTTCTTTGAATGTTTATGTGTTCTATTGTTTGATATTTTGGTGAGTCCACAAGGGACTTAGCATTGCATTTCCTTTGTTTCTTTGTTTATGTGTTCTATTCTTTGATATTTTGGTGAGTCCACAAGGGACGTAGCATTGTATTTTCTTTGTTTCTTTGAATGTTTATGTGTTCTATTGTTTGATATTTTGGTGAGTCCTCAAGGGACTTAGCATTGCATTTTCTTTGTTTCCCTGTTTATGTGTTCTATTGTTTGATATTTTTGTGAGTCCACAAGGGACTTAGCATTGCATTTTCTTTGTTTCTTTGTTTATGTGTTGTATTGTTTGATATTTTGGCGAGCCCACTAGGGACTTAGCATTGCATTTTCTTTGTTTCGTCGTTTATGTGTTCTATTGTTTGATAGTTTGGCGAGTCCACAAGGGACGTAACATTGCATTTTCTTTGTTTCTTTGCATGTTTATGTGTTCTATTCTTTGATATTTTGGTGAGTTCACAAGGGACGTAGCATTGCATTTTCTATGTTTCGTTGCATGTTTATGTGTTCTATTGTTTGATATTTTGGTGAGTGGACAACGGACTTAGCATTGCATTTTCTTTGTTTCTTTGAATGTTTATGTGTTCTATTGTTTGATTTTTTTTGATGAGTCCACAAGGGACTTAGCATAGCATTTTCTTTGTTTGTTTGCATGTTTATGTGTTCTACTGTTTGATATTTTGCTGAGTCCACAAGGGACTTAGCATTTCATTTTCTTTGTTTCTTTGCATGTTTATGTGTTCTATTGTTTGATATTTTGGTGAGTCCACAATGGACTTAGCATTGGATTTTCTTTGTTTCTTTGTTTATGTGTTCTATTGTTTGATATTTTGGTGAGTCCACAAGGGACTTAGCATTGGATTTTCTTTGTTTCGTTGTTTATGTCTTCTATTTTTTGATACTTTGGTGAGTCCACAAGGGACAGAGCATTGCATTTTCTTTGTTTCTTCACATGTTTATGTGTTCTATTGTTTGATATTTTTGTGAGTCCACAAGGGACTTAGCATTGCATTTTCTTTGTTTCTTTGAATGTTTATGTGTTCTATTGTTTGATCGTTTGGCGAGCCCACTAGGGACTTAGCATTGCATTTTCTTTGTTTCTTTGTTTGTGTTCTTTTGTTTGATATTTTGGTGAGTCCACAAGGGACGTATCGTTGCATTTTCTTTGTTTCGTTTTTTATGTGTTCTATTGTTTGATATTTTGGTGACTCCAGAAGGGACTTAGCATTGCATTTTCTTTGTTTCGTTGTTTATGTGTTCTATAGTTTGATATTGTGATGAGTCCACAAAGGACTTAGCATTGCATTTTCTTTGTTTCTTTACATGTTTGTGTTTTACTGTTTGGTATTTTGGTGAGTCCACAAGGGACTTAGCATTGCATTTTCTTTGTTTCTTTGCGTGTTTATGTGTTCTATTGTTTGATATTTTGGTGAGTCCAGAAGGGACGTAGCATTGTATTTTTTTTCTTTGCTTGTTTATGTGTTCTATATTTTGATATTTTGGTTAGTCCACAAGGGACTTTGCATTGCATTTTCTTTGTTTCTTTGTTTATGTGTTCTATTGTTTGATATTTTGCTTTGGTTCTTGTCTACTAGGTATACAGCATTTGTACGAATGCTTTCCAACGATTCATTTCTCTGAGTTGTCATTATGGACGGCATGTATAGCGACGGGAGCTTTTCCTAACTCAAAATAGTTTTTCGGAAGAAATATTACAACACAATTTTAGTAGTGATGAGCCTGCTTCACGAATTTCGTGTGCGGAAGAATTGGCGATCGTAAGTTTGTTAATCAGCGTACCGGGCACAGAGATGTTAGGTCTTTGCAAAAATATCAACGCCCGGAAACTTCAACTAAGATTGAGTTTTCAAAGGCTTTCGATAGTAATGAAACCGTGTCACTTTCTGATTCCATTGGTAGTGAAAAGGCGCCATTAAGAGCGAATGCCGCTAAGGCTTGAGCAAAATTGGAAATGGTCAAACAAAACCTTGGTACTTTGTGTGTAGTTAGTCCTTGGGATGAAACTACTCACCGTGGTATTTGTTTGATTTCTAACAAAAACCTGAGCTGAGCATCAAGGAGGGGGTGGGGGGGGGGGAGGAGTTTAGGCCTCAAAAAGCATTTTTGGGGACATTTTGCACCTTGAAAATTGGAGTTTTGTTAGCAAAATATTTCAAACAGCAACTTTACAGATAGAAATCTACTTATATCATAGCAAACTTTAATCCTTCCTCTCATGAAAAATGTTATGAATTTTTCACCTTGCCCCCTCTGGTGACCCCTGTGCCTTATCATTTGGAACGGGGGGAATGCTTTTTTAAAAAGCTGAAAATAAGACATCTTTAAACAAACTTTTCTCTTCTGGTATTTAGATTTTCATCAAAATTAAGACTGGATGTGAATATTTCACTCTTTGTGAATCGTTTGATGCTAAAATCTCCGCGGGCACTCCATACTTTTTCGAAGGCTAATCAATTTACAATGTATACTTCAGGCCAAATAACGATTTTCCGTTCTTTTTATTCACGACTATCTTTCTTTTAAATAATAATATTCAGGCGATTTCACACAAGGCCGCTCGATTGTTTACTATAGATTGTATTTATCTAGGTTTAACGGTCAGATATCAAGCAGTCTTGCCGTTATTATTTTTAAAAAATTGCATCTTCAAGCAACCCTTGATTTATGCAAATTGCTGTCTTCGGTTAAGTGAGCAAGAAAATGTATAACTAAACTGTCCAGCATATTTAACTGCTCTGAAGGGATCTGTAATAGGTAACTTAAATTATACATACCACTAGCAAAGCTATCAGTTCGAGAAACATTTTAGAGACAACGGGAAATCACACAAAAGTCCGTGGTTCCTGAACGTCTCATTCACATGGCGAGAATGCACGTCGGCGCGTTCAAACACTGGTTCAAACCACAGTTCTCATCTTCGATGACAGCTCAAATGGTTCCTTTTACAGCGACACCCTGTCCAATTTGCTGCATCTGCAACTGGTTCGGCAAAATGCTCCAAACATCATTATTTCTTTTTAGAGTTAGCTGACGGACATCTTGCATCTTGGTATTTCAAGTCATACCTTCTGGCATTCAGTTCGTACCGGCTGCTTCGTCAACGATGTGGAGAATGCTGTTTAAAGCACTTTTAAACTTCGGGATGTTTAACTTTGAAATGCCTTGCTATAAAAGTGCTGGCAAGTTAATTGTCATGCACTACGAAAGCTGCGAAGTTCCACGATTTCATGCCCACCAAGGGTTCTTCAGTATGGTGTTTATGTTTGTGCGCGTTTCCGCTGACCGGTTCTTATTGCTTGCAACTTGAGGCGTGTTGAACAATATCAGATTTCTCAATGTTATTTAGCCCAAGTTTAAGTTCAGCTACAATACCTCGAAGTTCTTTAATGCTTATTTTTAAAAGGTTTTCCTCTGTTTTGGAGGAACAGAGCTGGAACAGAGTCTTATAAACACAAGTGGAGCAATGCAGGTGTTGATGTATGCAAACTTTTCCTGTCTGCGACGCTTTCTTTCTCTTAAGGTAAGAGGCCATTTGCTGCACGGATCTTTAAAGGGAAATTGCAAGTAGAACCTTTACAGAAATCCGTGAGACTATAATTTTGTTAGTCAAGAAAATATTTACCAGCTTTGGGTGGGCACCCAAAATAGCACATCATATACCGTTGGTAATTTGTGTCAAACAGGTTAGATGTATGTTAGTCACTAGTTTCGTAGCTGACTCGTGGGTATGAGTGTAGCAGCGGGATGAGGATATAGATCGGCATGATGTGGGTTCCCTTTTTGACGGCCATCGATGGGCGCTAAACTCTTGCAAAACAGAAAGAGACAGACACAGAAAGAAAGAATTTTTGAATGAAATGTTTCAAGAGGATGAGCAGACTGGGCTCAAAGCAAACCCAATTACAGTTTCAAAGACCATGAGGAAGGCCACAAATGAAGAGAACATGCGTTTGTTTCAGGTATCTGAGTTTCTAGCTTCCCGGGAAGTGGCCTCTTACTTTAGTAGAAAGAAGGCCTCGCAAACCGCAAAACTAGTCACTTCTATTTTAATAGGATAGCAAATTTGTGGAACAATATACCTAATGACTTTAGACAGGCTGAGTCTATTGACTCTTTTAAGCGTAAACTTAAGTCGTTTTATTTCAAGAGACTTTTCAACGTTTTTGATGGCGACAACTTTCGTACCTTTAAAATAATTTGTCCTAAATGTCGCCGGGTAAATACCCTTGCTGCGTGCATTTGTTAAGCAGCCTATTTAGTCTATTTATGTTATTAAGTTAATATTTTAGGAGAGGGTTGGGTTGGTGCTTAAACCTAGTAGGGGACTTATGTCCTATTGTTTTTGCACCGGTACTGCTTGTAAAAATCCTTAAATAAATAAATAAATAAATAAATAAATAAACTAGTCACCGCAAATAAACGCCCCCTTTCTAATAAACGTCCCCCCCCCTGAGGTGTAAAGTTTGTATCTGACACTCCCCTCTAATGAACGCCCCGTTTCTAATTGACGCCCCCAAGAATCTCCTCAGAAACCAAGGAAACACTCCATAGAGTAAAATCATGCAATTAATTAAGTTTCGTGCTTGCTTGGCTAGCAGTACAAGTGCATCTTGTTCAATCCCAAATTCAAAAGTATCTATAGCGCTCTTTTATCTTCTTAATTTCGGTATCAATATGTCAGGAACATTATTTCGGTTATCAAGGAACGGCACGTTTTCGTTTTCCACAAATTTTGATAGTGAGTTAAAGTGAAATAAACACCTCTTTCTAATAAACACCTCATATCGACAGTATTTAACGCCCCTCCCGGCCTCCCTCCCCAGGACCCTAAAATTAATGGGCGCCCCAGGCGGTACCTGCATTGCTCCACTTGTGTTGAGACTCTGTTAAGTACCAGCTTAATTCCAAAACGGAGGAAAACCCCTTAAACTGAGCATTAAAGATCTTCAAGGTATGGTAACTAAATATAAATTTGGGGTAAATAGCAGGAACAAATCAGGCCCGAGTTGTTCAAATAGCGGATAACTCTATCCAGCAGATAGGTCGCTATCCAGCGGTTAAAATGTATCAGTTACGATGGATTTTATCCGCTGGATAGCGAATTATCCGCTGGATGGAGTTATCCGCTCATTAGACAACTGGGGCCGGATATTGTTCAAGTTCTTCTCAGGCACGCCTAGAGATGCGAGCAATAAGATCCGGTCAGCGGAAACGCGCACAAACATAAACACCATATTGAAGATACTGAACCCTTGGTGGGCATGAAACCGTGGAACTTCGCAGCTTTCGTATAATACATGACAATTAACTTCCCAGCAATTTTATAGCAAGACATTTCAAAGTTAAACATTCCGCAGCATTCTCCACATCGTTGACGAAGCAACCGGTACGAACTGAATGCCAGAAGGTATTACTTGAAATACCAAGATGCAAGATGTCCGTCAGCTCTAAAAAGAAATAATGATGTTTGGAGCTTTTTGCCGAACCAATTGCAGGTGCAGCAAATTGGATAGGGTGTCGCTGTAAAAGGAACCATTTGAGCTGTCATCGAAGATGAGAACTGTGGTTTGAACGCGCCGACGTGTATTCTTTCCATGTGAATGAGACGTTAAGGAACCACGGACTTTTGTGTGATTTCCCGTTGTCTCTGAAATGTTTCTCGAACTGATAGCTTTACTAGTGGTATGTATAATTTAAGTTACCTATTATTGATAGATCTCTTCAGAGCGGTTAACTATGCTGGACAGTTTAGTTATACATTTTTCTTGCTCACTTAACCGAAGACAGCAATTTTCATAAATTAACCGCTTGCTTGAAGATGCGGTTTTTGAAAAATAATAACGGTAAATCTGCTTGATATCTGAACGTCAAACCTAGATAAATACAATCTATAGTAAACAATGGAACGGTCTTGCGTGAAATCGCCTGAATAATATTATTTAAAAGAAAGATAGTCGTGAATAAAAAGAACGGAAAGTCGTAATTTGGCCTGAGGTATGCATTGTAAATTGATTAGTCTTCGAAAACGTATGGAGTGCCCGCGGAGATTTTAGCATCAAACGATTAACAAAGAGTGAAATATTCACATCCAGTCTTAATTTTGATGAAAATCTAAATACCAGGAAGAGAAAAGTTTGTTTAAAGATGTCTTATTTTCAGCTTTTTAAAAAAACATTCCCCATTCAAAATGATAAGGCACAGGGGTCACCAGGGAACCAGGGACGGGGGGGGGGGGGGGGGGAGGGGGCAAGGTGAAAAATTGATAACATTTTTCATGAGAGGGAGGATGAAAGTTTGCTATGATATAAGCAGATTTCTATCTGTAAAGTTGCTGTTTGAAATATTTTGCTAACAAAACTCCAATTTTCAAGGTGCAAAATGTCCCCAAAAATGCTTTTTGAGGCCTAAATTCTCCCCTTCCCCTGATGCTCAGCTCAGGTTTTTGTTAGAAATCAAACAAATACCACGGTGAATAGTTTCATCCCAAGGACTAACTACACACAAAGTATCAAGGAATGTTTTGTTTACACTGGAAAATACTAAATAGCAAGGACCACCGTTGCAAAATAGAAGAGCCGGATCCTGTAATAGATCTAACCAGCTATAAAATTGTAAACTAGAAAACGGTAAGAAACAAGCAAGGCTGGTTACACGGCTAGGAATATATATTTAAACCAATATTTCGGGAGGCACAGCCTTCCTTCATCAGGGTGTTACATATTATGACCCTAAGATGAAACGACGTTACAGTTTTAAAAAAAGTTGTACATGTAACATGATATTATAATAAAGGTAAACAATACAAAGTAAAATAAAAAAACGTTACAGTTTGAAAATTTGAAAAAAACGTAACAAGAAAACAAAAAGATAGGTATTATATTTCTTCTTTTCTGTTGATACCTAACGGTTCAAGAGTTTGACCTCTATCAATTAGATATGCTTCTCTGGCCCTTCGTACACCGTCACGATTAGATTTGGACAGTTCTAGTGGAATTAGTTGCATGTCAGAAGCGCTGTGACCGTTAGAGACAAAATGTTCTGATACTGCAGTGGGTTTAGAGCTGTTGGTTTGTTTGTCGACTGTTCTACGATGTTCGTTGAAACGGTCCTTAAGTCGTCGTTTAGTTTCGCCTATGTATTGTTTGTGACAGTGATTGCATTGTACCATGTATATGACATTTTTGGAATTACAGTCAATGTGATGTTTGATAAATCTAGTTTCGCCGGTGGAATGAAAAGTATAGGTTGTAAGTCCATCAGTTATGTAGTTGCATGTTAAACAGTTGTGGCCACAGCGAAAGGCACCAAGGGGTTGATTATTTTTAGCAGGTTTACGTAGTTTAGCACTGACCAATAGATCGTTAAGATTGTTAGAACGTCGGAAAGCAACAAGAGGGGCAGCCTTGAAAACGTCAACGCAGCGGGGAGATGAAGATAAAATGTTGAAGTGTTTGTGAATAATAGATGATACGGAGCGAATAGCTGGATTGTATGTTATGACAAGGGGTACACGTGTAGGCTGGTTAGTATCGGAATTGCGTTGTTTGGGGGCAAGTGCTTCGGTACGTGAAATGTTGTAAACGCGTTGTATTTCGTTGTTGAGGTAAGAGAGATTGTACCCACGTTTGTTGAGATAAGACTTACGTTCGTTAAGACGGAGTGCGAAAGTTTCGTCAGAAGAGCAGATGCGTCGAAGTCTGAGAGCTAAACTGAATGGAATAGCTCTTTTGCTGTGTCTGGGATGGCAAGAGGATTGTAACAAGTAGAGATGTTTGTCAGTAGCCTTAGTGTAAAGATCAGTAGTGATTTTACCGTTGTTCAGTGACACGTTGACGTCCAGAAAGGGTATGGATGAGAAAGAATAATTGGAAGTAAATTTAATTGTAGGGTGAATGTTGTTGAAAATAACCCCAATCCATTCCGCCCTAAAAGCACGTGGACCCCTCCACCTCACAGAGATCCTGCCCTTGACACCTTTCTAGACGCTGTGGAACGTGACCTCTTCAACATCAAACCATCTCCTATACGCGACAACCTAACCGCACGCGAACGACATACTTGCAAACTACTTAGCAGACGCACTGACATTATCATTAAATCCGCAGACAAGGGGTCCGGTATAGTCATCATGGACCGGGATTGGTACATCAACGAATGCCTACGACAGCTAAACGACACCAAATTCTACAAGACTCTAGATAAGGACATCACTGATGACATCCAAAAACGCATACGTATTTACGTACAACGCATGCACCGTGACCAAATCATTGACGATGACACTAAACGTTTTTTAATACAAACCGATACTAAGACCGGACGTTTTTACATTTTACCCAAAATTCACAAACAGGGTAATCCTGGACGCCCTATTGTTTCTAGTAATGCACATCCAACAGAACGCATCTCACAGTTCGTAGACTATCATCTCAAACCTCTCGTACAGACTACCCAATCATTCATAAAAGACACCACTCACTTCCTCAACAAACTCGAAAATCTCGGACAACTGCCCAACAATGCCATTCTCGTTACACTTGACGTTTCTTCACTCTACACCAACATACCCCATAACGAAGGCATCAATGCATGTCGTTACTTCCTCGATACACGCAAACGCACTACCTCCACTATCGGCACTGAAACTCTCTGTGACCTCATACGCATGATACTCACTATGAACAACTTTTCATTCGACGACAAGCACTACTTGCAAGTACACGGCACTGCCATGGGAACTAGAATGGCACCATCTTATGCCAATCTTTTTCTCGCCAAACTCGAGACAAACGCTCTATCACATGCCCCACACCAACCGCATACCTGGTGGCGCTTTATAGATGACATTTTTATGATATGGACACACTCAGTAGACGATCTCAACACCTTCACCACATATCTCAACAACATTCACCCTACAATTAAATTTACTTCCAATTATTCTTTCTCATCCATACCCTTTCTGGACGTCAACGTGTCACTGAACAACGGTAAAATCACTACTGATCTTTACACTAAGGCTACTGACAAACATCTCTACTTGTTACAATCCTCTTGCCATCCCAGACACAGCAAAAGAGCTATTCCATTCAGTTTAGCTCTCAGACTTCGACGCATCTGCTCTTCTGACGAAACTTTCGCACTCCGTCTTAACGAACTTAAGTCTTATCTCAACAAACGTGGGTACAATCTCTCTTACCTCAACAACGAAATACAACGCGTTTACAACATTTCACGTACCGAAGCACTTGCCCCCAAACAACGCAATTCCGATACTAACCAGCCTACACGTGTACCCCTTGTCATAACATACAATCCAGCTATTCGCTCCGTATCATCTATTATTCACAAACACTTCAACATTTTATCTTCATCTCCCCGCTGCGTTGACGTTTTCAAGGCTGCCCCTCTTGTTGCTTTCCGACGTTCTAACAATCTTAACGATCTATTGGTCAGTGCTAAACTACGTAAACCTGCTAAAAATAATCAACCCCTTGGTGCCTTTCGCTGTGGCCACAACTGTTTAACATGCAACTACATAACTGATGGACTTACAACCTATACTTTTCATTCCACCGGCGAAACTAGATTTATCAAACATCACATTGACTGTAATTCCAAAAATGTCATATACATGGTACAATGCAATCACTGTCACAAACAATACATAGGCGAAACTAAACGACGACTTAAGGACCGTTTCAACGAACATCGTAGAACAGTCGACAAACAAACCAACAGCTCTAAACCCACTGCAGTATCAGAACATTTTCTCTCTAACGGTCACAGCGCTTCTGACATGCAACCAATTCCACTAGAACTGTCCAAATCTAATCGTGACGGTGTACGAAGGGCCAGAGAAGCATATCTAATTGATAGAGGTCAAACTCTTGAACCGTTAGGTATCAACAGAAAAGAAGAAATATAATACCTATCTTTTTGTTTTCTTGTTACGTTTTTTTCAAATTTTCAAACTGTAACGTTTTTTTATTTTACTTTGTATTGTTTACCTTTATTATAATATCATGTTACATGTACAACTTTTTTTAAAACTGTAACGTCGTTTCATCTTAGGGTCATAATATGTAACACCCTGATGAAGGAAGGCTGTGCCTCCCGAAATATTGGTTTAAATATATATTCCTAGCCGTGTAACCAGCCTTGCTTGTTTCTTACCGTTTTCTAGTTTTCAATGTTTTGTTTGACCATTTCCAATTTCGCTCAAGCGTTAGCGACATTCGCTCTTAAGGCGTGAAGTCGAGCTACAAGAAGAAACAACTTGTATGGTGGCCCATCAACGCCATATCACTTTTGATCAAAGCCATTGCATTTTTGTATAAATTTACGTTCTTTTTCTTTTTTTTTTCAATTTTTTTTCGATTATTCTTTATATTTTCAATTTTGTATTATTCTTATTTGATTTTGTTATTTTAGATTTCTTTTCTTTTGGTTTTATTATTATTATTATTATTATTATCATTATCAATATTATTATTATTATTATTATTATTATTGTTCTGTTTTTAATTTTAATTTTTTTCCAATTTGTTTTCCATTACTCTTTTTTCCTTTTTTTCCAAATTTTTTATTCTTATTTATTTATTTTATTTTTATTTTTTATTTTTTATTCTTGTTTATTTTTTTTATTTTAAATTTAGTTTGATTATTATTTTTTTTTTACTTATTTTTATTTTTTATTCTTATTTATTTATTGTTATTTTTTTCTTCGGAAGTAAAAAAAATTAATAAAAAAAAAATTAAAAACCTTTGCCATGGCCCAGCAACGCCATAGGAAAAAAACATAAGAAAAAAAAAACTTGCATGGCCCAGCAACGCCATAGAAAGAAGAATGAGAAAAAAAACCCTGCATGGCCCAGCAACGCCATAGGAAAAACGAATGAGAAAAATAAAAAAAGAAAAAAAAACTTGCATGGCCCAGCAACGCCATAGATATAGATAAGATAAGATAGATAATTTATTTAATGTCAAATACACAGGGAGTGGTTACACAGTCTCCCGAGCCAGAGGCTCATGTTAAAAGTGATTGACAGTTAAAAAAACTATGAATTAAGAAGACTAAGCATGGGTTGCCGCATATTGGAGTATAGATAAAATAGATAAAAACGGAAGGCTAATTAAAAAATACGAATAGAAAAATCCGCTAAACTATGTACTAAAAAACGAAAAAAAATACATAATTATTTAACTAATTAATTGAGAAAAAATATCAAATGCAGTTATTGCATTGACATCCAACAAAATTTTGTTTCTTTAAAAGACTACGGAAGGATGCAACATTCTGTGCCGTCTTTACGGATGCTGGTAGTCGGTTCCATATACGGGATATAATAAAAGAAAACGAGCCATGGAGGAACTTGCTATTATAAGGGCTTTGTTCCACGTTTTCCCCACTATTTCTAAGATTGTAAGGAGTAATACGGGGTTTAAATAAATTGTCTATATAGCGAGGACCATCGTTCGTAAAACATTTAAAGAAAACTGTCAGCGATTGTACGATGCGTCTATGTTCAAGAGAATTCATGTTCGCAATTTTAAGGAGAGACTCATAATCAGAATGTTTTCCCATATTCATTATTGTTTGTAAACCGTAATGATTAGCATCTTCTAATTTCTTTTTAAGTGTCTTGTTAACGCCGATAAGTAGCGAATCACAATATTCAAAATGCGACAATACAAAGCTCTTATAAAGGACCAATAAAATATTTGCTGGAACAAAGCGTTTAAGGCGCCGAAGCGCAGTTATCTTAGCGTATGCTTTCTTTAGCAATATATTTATATGTTCCTTGAAAGACAATTGATTGTCCAAGTGTACTCCAAGAATCTTTAAGTGTTCTTTGAGACTGATAGAGGTGCCCTTAAATACTAGGTCATAAACATAAGACGAGTTTCCAAGGATCATCCCTTGCGTCTTGCCCCCATTGGCCTGAAGATAATTGTGGTCAAGCCAGGATGAAATAATTTCCATGTCCTTATTTAAGGTGTATTGAAGTAGAAATGGGCTGTTGTCCACCGCATATTGGGTAGTATCGTCTGCGTAGAGGCGGAGTGACGAGACGGTAACTGTTTCGTTCATATCGTTCATAAAGATGTTAAACAGTAATGGACTAAGAAGACTACCCTGAGGGACACCACAGCGTAGGGGTAACCAGTTAGAGCTTGAATCGTTGCATATTACCCTCTGTTTGCGATCGTGCAAATATGATCTTATAAGCTGAAGGGCTGGCTCTAGTACGCCATATGCTTTTAATTTTGAAAGGAGTAAATTATGGCAAATACAGTCGAAAGCCTTTGATAGGTCGATAGCAGCCACACCCACATCTTTCTTTTCGTCCAGACGGCGTCTCCAATCGTCTGTTAGTTTGATCAAAGCTGTAGCGCAAGAGTGTCCCTTGAGAAAGCCCGACATAGTAGATGAGAAAATTGGTGTAAAGGAAGTGTACAGTTGATCAAACATTACTTTTTCAAAAAGCTTGGAGATTGCGGAGAGGACACTGACAGGTCGATAATTGTTTTTGTCTGTCGTTTCACCCTTTTTGTGGATAGGGGTGACATTACTCATTTTCCATTCGCTGGGCAGATCACTAATGCGAATACAGTGATTGAACAGATTGGCTAGTGGAGAGGCTATGGCTGGAGCAGATAGTTTATGATCTTTGGGGAGAAACCATCAGGACCGGTAGATTTCTTAGCATTTATCTTTAATAAGTAATCTGTTACGGTTTCAGTAGTGATTTCCATAAAAGCAAAGTCAAGTTGGTACGATTTGCTCCTGATTGTTCTAATGCTCGGATGGTCATTAAAGTCTTCTTCCGTTAAATTTAACGCCGATTCCTGTATTCTTGGGTTCACAAAGAAGTCATTGAGTGCAGTGCTGGGATTAGAAATGAGTTTCCCTTCGTCCAAAAGGTGGATATTGGTTGCTCCATCAACGTTAAACTTACTGATTGGAAGAAGTGGTTCCAGCTTTTTCCAGAATTCGCCAGGGAATGATGTTGTCGAGACTGCATCGATACAGAAATCTTTAACTGCTTTTCTCTTTAGCGCTGTAACCTTGTTCCGTTGTTTTTTGTAGTTAGTCCAGTTTAAGTTTGTTGATGCATGAAGGAATTTGTAATAAAATCTATTACTTATGCGGATCTGCTTTTGAATGTCCGGGCTAATCCACGGCAGTTGATTATTACGGAGCTGTACTCGTTTTACAGGTGCATGCTCGTCAAGAACCTGTTTAAAGAGACTAGACCAGTGCGACCAAATATCATCAATGTTGTCATAGACATAAGAGCTGTCCCAAGGAACATTTTTAAGATCCGAGAGGAAAGCATTCATATCCAAATTTTTCACGGATCTTAACTCTATTGTTCTCGCTTTCGGTTTGGGTAGCTTTTGTTTTCTCACAACAAAGATTAGGTCGTGGTCACTTATCCCAACGTGCAGAATTCCACTTGTCGATTGTCTCTCAGGGTGAGATGTTAAAACGATGTCCAATAATGTACTTGAATAATTAGTCGTTCTCGTAGCCTCCTGAATAACGTTCGTTAGGCAGAATTGATCAATAAAGTTAGACAGGACTTTATTAGGGCCGTTTGAGTTATCGGTGGAATCAAGCATGTTCATGTTAAAATCCCCGATGAAAATTATTTCTTTACGTTTAGCATACATTCTCTCTGCTGCTGATGAACAGGCTGGAATGAAAGACCAAACCGCCATAGACCAAAATGCATCACGAGTATATTGTTGTTTCAAAATGGCTGCTAGAATAAGAAAATCGGACTGAGAAGAAAATATTGAGCTTGAAAATGACCTTGAGGAGCAGGTTGGTCGTAACCTGTGACAATCAGAAATAGTAGACTTGACGAAAGTCAAATATCCTATGTATTCTTGGAGCTCGAGGACTCTATCCCGCCGTCTTCATCATTTTGGGATCTCGTACATCGACTACTCTGTTGATATGGACGAGGTGAAAGACGCTGTCGGGAAAGAATGAAAGGGGCAGGAAGGTTATTGAGCTACCGCTCACTACTCAACAAGGTTCAAGAAGTACACGGACTCAATGTTCCAAGAAGCCTAGTGTATGTCGTTATGGAGGACGTCAATGAGATGGGTATACAAAAGATTGGTAGCTGTTGTTGCTGCTGGAATAAATGATGTCCATAAAAATGGACAATGGGAAGCACCAAGAAAGTGTTTTTAAATGCAAAACAGACATTTTTGCTTAAATTTGAGGTAAAATCCCTAGTTCTCTTAGGACGTTTTGGGATCCCCACGAGCACGTCACCTCTTTCCTGAAGACCTTCCTAATTTAAGTCCTCCATAACGTCATACACTAGGCTTCTTGGAACATTGAGCCCGTGTACTCTTCTTGTGTAGTGAGCGGTAGCTCAGTAACCTTCCTGGCCCTTTCATTCCTTCTCGACAGCGTCTTTCACCTCGACCATATTGTAGCATTCGTTATACTTCGCCAGCGGTCTATTCCTGGCGCATGCTTATGATATTAAAGTGTGTTCAGTATGCCATCTTGTGTACGTTGTGTTCTTACACTTCAAGGTGTCAGAAGCCGGATGGAGCACCTAAAACCGCCTGAAGCTCTGATACTGAGTGCGGCGACGAATAAGGCCGAGGCATGGCGGCGTTGGAAGATGTCCTGGTAGTTATACAAAGTGGCAACTGGCTTCGATAAAAAACATGAGAAAATTCAAGTCTCCACGTTGCTCCATGTACTTGGAAAAGAATGCTTGGAAGTCTATTCAAACTTCGTGTGGGAGGACGAAGGTGATCGTGAGAAAATTGCGGCAGTGGAGGAGAAATTCAAGGCTTATTGTGCGCCGTTGACATCAAGGCACTTTAATCGCCATCTGTTTATCGAACGTAAAAAACAAGAAGGCGAGACAGTCGACGAATTTTGTAGCGCACTGAAAACGCTAGCCAAGAATAGTGATGTCGGCGATAAAGAAGAATCATGGATAACGTCTATGTTAGTTCTGGGCCTCAAAGACCCGAGTTCGAAGGAACGACTGATGGAAAGGGATCAGAATCTGGAGAGAACATTACAAGCAGCTCGTGTCGCCGAAACAAGTAAACAGCACATGAAGAGTTTAACGGATGAGAGCAGTAAAGTAGAGAAGGTGGATTCAGTGGACGGTTCAGCTCGTAAACATCAAGGTGGGATGGTGTGTAGGAACTGTGGTATTTTGCATAGGAAAGATTTATGCCCTGCTGTTGGACGACAATGCCACAAGTACAAGGGGATGAATCATTTTGCAAGAATGTGTCGAACGTCTGGAGGACAAAAGAAACAGGTAAATACAGTTCATGATTATGACTCTGACCATGAGACTATGTTTATTGTTACCGTCAACTCAGGAAACCAAGACTGGGTTGAAACAGTTGACTTTGGCAATGTTAAAGAGGTGTTTAAGCTAGACACTGGTGCCCAGTGCAATGTTTTGCCAAAAACTGTGTATGACCAAATTACAACTATGCCTTTAATGTCCTCCTCAGCAAGACTAG
>JAEMWC010000092.1:917500-927500 GCA_016490735.1 Pachyseris speciosa | reverse complement strand
AGTTAAAAACAGGCCCTTCCAGTTCGACCAGTGTTCGTTCACGTCGGCCGAGGTAGCAACATCAAACGGGAGACGGGTGAGAGAATCCCGTAAGCCATCAAAGTTACCATTCTTGAAGTCATAGAACTGGCGAGTCACCCTCTTTGCTCGTTTAAACTTTAGTATTATTAGTTTGAAAGCCAAAATTACTCCCCCACCAAGATCCTCTCTATCCCGGCGAAAGATAGAATATCCAGGAATGATTTCGCTGTCTATAACAGATTCATTGAGCCAAGTCTCGCAGATTCCGACAACGTCGAAGTCGCCGCTATAAACAAGCTCCTGAAGTATGGTAATTTTGCAAATCCTTCGTGTACGGCTGTCATCGGAAGCGACATAGGCTTTCAAACTCCTAGCGTTCAAATACAGAGCAAGTAAACCGTCTCTTTGACAACCCTCAGGACCGGGGTTTAAGGAGATGTCCATATGGATAGTAATGTCGATATCTCGGTGCAGATCTGGAGGTGAACGGCAAGTGTATCCGTGTTTGGACCAACTCACTTGCTGCAAGCGAGGTGGAGCTGTGATACAGCGCTTGGTAGATATCCTCAGTAAGGTTAGTGTTTTTATCACGACAAGGTCGGTGAAGCTCTGGGGCGCATAAGATGCCCAGCAGGTTAGAAAAACTAAGAGAGAGCATAGACCACGTGTGGCGGCCACCTTGCCAACGTGGATATTGACCCCTCTGTCCTACCTATAATCCACCCACCGAGAAGAGTTCCGCACTCAAAAGGAGACCCATTAAAGAAAGAGCTAGACCGCATGGAAAATGTTGGTATCATTGAGAAAGTGCCCTTAAATGAACCTGCGGATTGGGTGAGCAGCCTTGTGTGTGTTGATAAACCGGATGGGTCTATTCGGGTGTGCCTTGATCCAAGGGATCTTAACAATGCTATAAAACGGGAACATTTTCCACTGCCACAAGTGGAAGACATCACAGCCAGGTTTGCAGGAGCCACATTGTTTTCAAACTTGGATACTGAAAAGGCTTTCTACCAAATTCAATTGGATGAGGAGAGTAGCAGACTTTACCTTTAACACCCCATTTGGGAAGTATCGTTATTTGAGGATGCCAATGGGTATCAAGTCTTCCCCAGAGGTATACCAACGAAGAATGGAGCAAGTGTTTGAAGGGCTCCCGGGTGTGAAAGGTATCATGGATGACATAATCACTTATGGGCGCAACAAGGAGGAACATGATACCCAACTGAGAGATGTTTTGCAGCGTGCCCGGGATAACAATCTGCGATTGAAGAAGTCTAAGTGTCATAATCGAGCTGGAAGAGGTGAAGTTTCATGGCCATACTTTCACAAAGAATGGTTCGGAAACGGATCCAGAAAAAGGCAGAGCAGTGGTAGAGATGCCTAGGCCAGCTGACAAGGCTGGTGTTCAAAGACTGCTGGGCATGTTGAACTATGTTAGTAAGTTTGTTCCAAACATGTCAGAGCTTACTGCACCCCTGCGACAGCTGCTGCATCAGGATGTAGAGTGGCACTGGGAGGAACAACAGGAAACTAGTCTCAAGAAAGTCAAGGAAGCTCTTGTTCTCTCTCCTGTGTTGGGGTTCTATGACGCCAAGAAAGAGTTAACACTCCAAGTGGATGCAAGCTCAACAGGTCTGGGTGCAGCACTGATCCAAGAAGGGCAACCCATAGCCTACGCTTCAAAGGCACTTACGCCCACACAACAGAAGTGGGCGCAAATAGAGAAGGAAATTTTGGCTGTGGTATTCGGATGTGTAAAATTCGAAGAGTATATCGTGGGTCGCAACGTCACCATAGAAACGGATTATAAGCCTTTAGAGTCGATCATTAAGAAGCCTTTACATACATCACCATTGTGCCTGCAAAGGGTGCTGGTTCAACTCCAACGTTACCCACAAATCAACCTGGTCTGCAAGCGTGGTACAAGTCTCCATTTAGCTGATGCTCTGTCTCGAGCCCATCTGGAGGAGCAGCTGACGAATGATGAACAGTTAGACATAAACTTAAGTAGTATAGGGTGGGTCGATTCAATACCACCTCCGCGCAGCGCACCCCTTCTCGCTTCGCTCGTCAGGGAGGTTGCGCTTCGGTTGTATTGAATCGACGCACCCTATACTACTCAGCACCCGAGGAGCTTGCGACGAGGGCAACACCACCACCAAACTATCAAAAACAAGAAATAAAGGAGCCAACAAGAGCAGGCGAGGGGGTGGGGTCTTCCTATTAGAGAAAGGGGTGTTCGGGACAAGAGCTCCCTTTTAGAGAGAGGGGGCCGCAAGGTAAGAGCGATGGAGCAACAAGACCAATCAATACCACCCGAATTAATTTCTCGAAAAAAGTTTCCCTATAATATAGCTTTCATGTCAGTGGATGAGTTGTTGGAAAGAGGATGGGATAGGGGAGCACCGATTGCTGCTCCCCGTATAACAAGGGCGCCATTATTGGGCCCCCAACAATATATTCCTCCCCCGGCAGCTTGCGCCGCGGCGAAACCCCTTTGGGAGGTTTGACCCTCTGTATCCACCCACGACAACACACGAAGAAACAAATTACAAAGAATGCTTGCAACACTATTGGGATCTCCCGTGAAGGAGGGAGTGGAAGTTGAAAGTGGCCACCGGTTCACCAAGTTGAGGTTTAGTGATAATCTTGATCAAGATAGAACACAAACCATCATGAACGAGATCAACAAATTTGCCAACACCTCATTTTACGTTCGGTATTCATATTATTATTGGTTGAGGAATATTGACGACGGCTCTTTGCTTTTGTATTATATTAATCGCCACGAGGATTCACGATGGGTCAACCGCCGTTCTGACGCCGAAGAGTGGATACGTGAAATGGAGGAAGAAAGATGAAGAAAAGATCGAATAAAAAGAGATAGCACTAAATGGGTTTGGGAAGCTCCCTCTGACGTATTTATCAAGCTTATATACACCCGACAACCGTTGATGGGAACAGGACCTTTGCCCGAATGGCTCCGTGCTCTGCCGCGCGGGCGGCACGGCCCCATGGTGTGTTTAGATACATATCAAGATAACCTTTGCCTTTGGAGATGCCTCGCTGTTCGCCAAGGATCAAGACCTGACAGATGTACAAAAAAGCAAGAGAATTGGCGCAGAGTTTTAATCAACTTGAAACCACTTCACAAGATTGTCCAAAAACTTCACTAGATGAACTTGAAAAAATCGAACAACATTTCAACCACGATAAACCGGTCTCTGATTGGTTGGGTATTCGTGTTTATGAACTCGAAAAACAAGGCGAGGAAATAAATTGGCGCCTTCTTCGAAACCCCAACCCAAAACTTACAAACATTCTCACAATTGGAGTCTTTGAGGGGCACGCATTTGTTGTGAAAAAGATTGAACGTTTGGGTCAAAACTACATTTGTCCACACTGCCAAACAAGATCCACAAAGGCGTGTCATCTACAAAGACACATCGCAACCTGTTAACGAGGAGAAACCGTGGTGACATGCCCCAAAGAAAAAATTGAAAAACCACAGACCGCGTTTGAAAGGGCTTTCTTCCCCAAATCAACCGCCTCCCCCGAATCAATTCGCTGGCTTGAAAAAGAAGGAAAAAGAAGAGGAATTCATATTCATCACACCAAATGTGGTCATGGAGGAGAGGTGTGGCTTTTAGGGCGCCCAGTGGATGGTTTTCATATTCAGAGCAAAACAGTTTTTCAGTACCACGGGTGTTGGTGGCACGGCTGCCCACGATGTTACCCCGATCGCGACACAAAAATTGCCCACGAGGGGAAAACCCGCGAAGATCTGTATCAAGCAACACGCGAACGAACACAAAAACTTCGGGCAGCGGGGTTTCATGTTGCCGAAGCTTGGTCATGTCGCGTCAAACAAACACAAGATGCTCTTCCCCCAACTTTCAAAAGAACTTATCCCCATACCATCATCTTTGACTTTATTATTATTATTATTATTATTATCCTGCCACATAGAAAAAATTACAAATAGAATAGAAAGATAATAAATAGCTAATTAATATTAAGTTTAAAGTGTACATACAACTTTGAAGGAGGGACTGTGGCGGGGAAATCTCCGAGAAGCAAAGCTTATGAGGAATAGAGATCCCCCCCCCCCCACGGGCATTAAATATTACTAGGCGGCATTTAAAAATAAAGAAAAGACATGTACTTTAAGTATATGAGCGTGATTGGACAAAAAGATAGATATAAAGTGTTCTGGTAATTGGGTTATGTCTTGTCTGGCCCTTAAAAATGGTTTGATCACACGCTTGAATGTATTAAAAGTCGGGGCGTTTTTGATGTTGCTTCGAGGCATATGGCATATGGGGACAAAACAAAAAGAAAGGACCCAACCCACACACTTCTTATTGAAAACATTCATAAACCAATCTGTTTTTCAACTGGAGACACACTTGAGCGTGAATCGATACATATGCGACAGAGATCCAAAGGCGCTGATTCGCAAGTTTGTGGAAGAGATTGAACGACGAGGGAAAAGAATCAGGGAGGAAGTTAGAAAGGCTTTTCTTCCTGAAACTTTCTACCTGCTTTCCAAAAAACAAAAAACTTCGATTGCAGGTTGGTGTGATGAAGTGCCCGTACTCGGTTTCAACTCGGGTACATATTACTTGAATCTGGTGAAAGAATATTTGTACGATACTCTTGCCGATACCACAAAAAAAATCAAGAATGGCCAAAAACGCAAATAAAATAATGTATCTCCTTACACAAAAGTTCCGTTTCCTTGACATCATCAACTATTTGGGGCCAGCAACCAGTTATGATAGGTGGGTGAAGGCGTACGGTTATGAGACCACCAATCGTGGTTTCCTTATGAGTGCTTTGACAGCCCAGACAAGCTTGATTATCCTGGCCTGCCAGACCACTCCGAATGGTATTCATCCCTGAAAGGAGAATGGGTGTTGACCCCAGATGAATGGAGAGACTGTGTTCGGGTTTTCGAAGAAAAGGGAATGAAGACTATTGCGGTCTGGATGCGCTATTACAACAATTTGGACGTCGCGCCTGGGCTTGAAGCTTTGGACAAAAGGCGTACCTTCTACACTGAAAAAGGAATCGACATTCTGAAAGACGCGGTTAGCATAGCAGGAGTCAGCCTTCATTACCTTATGCGAGGGGCGATTGAGCGTGGAGCAGAGTTATGGAGCCCCTGCAAAGAGGTTTATGACATGTCCAAAAGAGCCGTGGTTGGAGGGCCGAGCCTTGTGTTCATCCGCCACTACGAGGTTGGAATCACACAAATAAGATCCCATCAAGTTGACGATCCCAAACCTTGTGGGAAAATTTTAGGCCACGACGCAAATGCCTTTTATTTGTCAACAATGCTTCAGGACATGCCGTGTGGCAAAGAAACCTTGATTCATGTACCCGAAAATCAAAAGGTCAAATCAGTTCTCAGGTTTGTCGAATACTTGCAGGAGGGAAAGTGGTTTGGTTTCGCAGAAGTTGATCTGAAAGTGCCCGAGGCGCTGGTGCCCAAGTTTGGGGAAGTGTGCCCCTTCTTTATCAACAAGAAGGTGCCGCGGGAAGCCGTACCAGATCACATGATGGATTATCTGCAGCGCACCGGCAGAAACCGTGGGGATGGGAGAAAGTTGGTGGGAGCCCTGACTGCAGAAAAAATGTTGGTCTATACCCCACTCCTCTGTTAGTATGTCAACCACGGAGTGGAGATCACAGCAGTTTACCGAACAATTAATTACCAACCGAAAAAGATCTTCACCTTGGTTGTGGAGTAGGTAACAGAGGTTCGCCGAACAGGGGACACAGACAAAAGCAAGGCGCTGTTGACAGACGTGTTCAAACTCTTGGGCAACAGTGCTTATGGAAAAATTATTGAAGCTGTGGGGCGCCAAACAAACGTCATCTTCACAAAGGACGAAAAGGTCGTCGACAGAGCCCTGCGAAGTGCCTTCTTCTCAGATCTTGAGGAAATCGGGGATGCGTCCGAGCTGGAAAGTCAGAAGCCAGAGGCCGCTCCAGGTTGGCATCGCGGTGTATCAGTTAGCCAAACTCCGAATGCTCGAGTTTTACTACGACTTCGTGGACAAGTTCGTGGACCGCCGCGACTTCAAGTTGATCCATCATGGACGCGGACAGCAACTACACGGCAATCTCGTCCGAAAAGTTGGAAGACGTTGTGAAACCAGAGATGAAAGTCTTATTCGAGGCAGAAAAAAATCAGTGGCTTGCGTGGGACAAGTGGAGCAGCCGCACCCCAGGATTGTTCAAGCTGGAGTATGAGGGAGACCGAATGATCGCACTATGCTCAAAGTGTTATTACTTGGACACTGAAGGAGGCAAAAGCAAGTTCAGCACGAAAGGAATGAACCAGAGGCAAAACGCCATCAGATGGGAAATGTTCAAGGAGGCGCTCGAGGGGCATCAAGACATGGCAACAAACAAAGGCTTCCGAATGAGAGAGGGAAGGATGGTGACTTATGTGCAGCAGAAGCTTGGTTTTGTGCGCTTTCTATGACAAGAGATGGGTGTTGCCAGACGGAATTCACACCGAACCTATTGAACATCACCTCCTGCCCCGAGGTGGGAACTAGCCAGGCTTGGCAGGAGGAAGCTCAGTATTTGGTGGGACAACCATTAACTCTTCCCGAACAAAGCTGCGTTTTGGCCCATCGGAAAGCCAATACATGACAGGTTGGCCGGGTTTCACCATGGCCCTTTCAACCTCGAATACTTTCAGAGACCAAACAGGGTCTGTGGCTCTTCGTGTGCCACCTTCCAACTCATCAGGTTGAAACAGATAGTGTACTTCTTCACCAAGCGGGGAGGACTTTGTCGGCCGCGCCAACAGGCCTGGAATACGGAGTTGCTGGCTGTGCGAAAACGGATTGTTCCCGGATCGCATCTGCAGGTTTCAATCCTGTCAGCCGGGTGGTTTGGTGGTTGAGAGCAGCCACAACTCTGGGGAGCCTTGCCACCCACACAACAGACCGCTCACTTTCTGGCAGCCGCATTTCGACTGCGTACTTGTGCCCGAACAGCCGCTCTGCAAGTGAGCGGTTGAATTGCCTGGTCGCGGTGCGTTTCCGCATGCCCACGCCGAATGTCCGTTCCATGCGCCTCCATGACTCTGGAGACAGCACCCATGGACTCTTGCCCGGGTTTCACCTGGAGCAGCTTTGGCCATTTGAGAGGTCCGCGTTTGTAAATCCTTTCAAAGGCCCGCGCCGCGTCGTCAGAATTTTTTTGAGGTCAGGGGTTCAGCTGCCTTGAAGCGGCTGGCCACATCGACCACAGTCAGCGCGTATTTGAAAGTTTTCCTTCCCATTCTATAGTGTGGTATGAAGAGCAGATCAGCTTGGTGCACTGTGTTGGGTGTTGGCACATCAAACTTCGGCCGAGGAATGCGCCGAGGCGCGGGAAGAAAGATTTGCCAAAGAGCCTGCTTTTGCAACCACTGTTTGGCCACAGTTTCCAAAACCTTTGCTTCTGGGGCCAGTTTTTTCACTGCGGCCAACCCTTTCCAATAACCTTTCGGACTGTAAAAAATTTTTGAAAGGCAAGGCAGGATTTTCCATTGAACTTATAAAACAGTGGGAAAGATGGCGAACGCACACGAATGTTGAGGCGAAAGAATGATTGGGGATTATGTTGCTTTCGGGCTCATGTGTCAGCGCTGTGAAAAACCTAAGGAGCTCGGCGCACCAACCAAAACCAGGGAGGAGGTGGGAACAATAGCAAACACACACGAATGTTGTGGCGAAAGAATGATTGAGGATTCTGTTTCTTTCGAGCTTGTGTGTCAGAGCTGTGGAAAAGTTGAGGAGCTTGCCACCCCAACCAAACCCAGGGAGGAGGTGGGGTGGACAGCCAACCCCATTTCACGAACCCACCTTCGCAAGATTCTCGAGAAACATAGAATATTCGACGCCGTCAATACTATTTCAGATGGCGGGCGAGAACTCTACGACCTGACCCGGTGGAAGTTTTTGGCAAACATAATCCAAAATTTCAAAGGGTTTTCCTTTCCCAAGTCGGTGAATTACGTTTGCTTTCTGCACGATTACATTCAAGTGGTTCACGTCGCCAGGCAAAAGAAAGGTTCGATGAGTGGTGGTGGGACTTTAATCAATCAACGTGATTGCGACCTTCACTCCTCGACGAAACGTTTGGTGTATTTCGCCAGGATCTTTTCAGGGATCTCCATGCAGTGGTCGCTGATGAAGTCGTCAACCATTTTCAGCTTGTCACGAAACGCTTTTTCATCGAAAGCCCCACCCCTGAGGTGAAAGCGGATTGAGTCCAGGATTTTCTTGTACTTAACCCGGGCGAGCTTGGCCCTCTCAGCTTTTTTGTCAAATTTTTTTAAGCTTGCCACAACTTTGACCACAAGGCCGAAAGCAGTCAAAGGTACAAACACAATCGGGTTCAAGGTGATACACCCCGCAACTGCAGAGGAAACGATGGCCTTGCCCGCCACGATATTACAAAACAGATTTTTTCTTTGGAAAGATCGGAACAACTTGTCGTAGCCCCAATGTTTCTTGTGGTAAAAAGCGTAAAGCTTCTTCAACATCTGGACGGTGTCCCGGTCAAGGGAGGGGCCAATGTGGTTGAAGTCGAACACACAGAGCTTTGGTTCGGCGCCGGCCATATATAAAGAAAGGAAAATTTAAACAACAAACTCGACGGTCAGTCGCACCGTTGAGCCGGCATGGCCAAACATTTTAAACGACAATCCATTTGATTTGGGGGGAATGACAAGTTCCTGATATGGGTGGGATGTGCTTGAGCATATACTAACTGGAATGTGAAAACTAAAGAGAGTGAAGGTGCGTGGAGAGGAGTAAACATTGAGCACCGGGCGAATAACGGGAGCAGATGTAAAGACTACTTCAAGATAGCTGATGCGGGTGAAGAGGGTGAATGGTGCCCAAAATTGGGGCATGCTGAAAACATCCTCAAGTGTGTGGTTGTAAGAAGGTCGCTGATGACTCGGCAAACCATTCCTGGCCAAACAATAGGTTTTGAAAACCGGATAGCCCCATTTTGGTACCTGAATAAGGGAGTGTTTCCTTCTGTCACCCTTTGCCCATTCAAATCCAAATCACCACCCAACTTCGGTTGATGGATTACATGCCCACTCATGTTCAACGCATTTTGCATCCTCAGCCCATGGACGCTCGAGCTAAACAATGGGCGGTCATTGTTGTAAACCCAGTGGTCATTCAAATTTAAATTTCCACCCAATTTTGGTTCAAGAATCAAATAACTGTTCATGTTCAAGTCATTCATCATTGTCATCTGCCCATTTGTTCCACCAAACAGTGCCGCATTTTCATTGATGACATATTTGCCGTTCAAAGTCAAGTCTGTCCCCAATGTTGGTTGCAGAAGAAGCTTACCATTCATATTCAAAGGGGTTTGCATGGTCATCATTCCACCCTCTAAAGTCCAAACCATGCCAAAGACATCCGAGCCCACACTGGAAACGTAGCCAGAAACCCCATTAACAACCAGGTGGCCTGTGGTTGAACCCGAAGTCCTGCCGTGCAGATCTAAGAAAAGGTAGTTGGGTGTGCTGTCGCTTCACCGGTGGAATTGAATGAGGGTTTTTGTGTAGGGTGGGTTGGTGGTGAAGGTTCGCGTGGTTTGGCTCGTGATGAACGCGATGGTTGCGCTCGCCCTCACAGATACGTTTTTCATTTCCGGCGGAAAGTACTCAACCACGAACGTGTAATACCCTTTCAGCAGTGGAAAGAGATTGAAACCGATCCGCGAGCGATAATCATCACTGCCCGCGTCTTTGACGAGAGTGAACTGATAGGCGTTTTTGTTGACCCTACGTAGGGAGGCGGCGAATTTGACAATCCCACGAACATGAATGTTATTTTCAGATGAGGAATCATCCGAATCATCCATGAAGTAGGCGAATGGGTTTTTCGCCCGCCAGACAGGGAAAGGTGCGAGTGATCCACATAATCCTTCGTCGCCGCCT
>JAEMWC010000092.1:722500-910000 GCA_016490735.1 Pachyseris speciosa | reverse complement strand
GGCACACACTGGGTTTGCTGCTGGCCCGGTCCTGAGTATTTCGATTCCTTTGGTCTTCCTCCCCCAGACGAATGGGAACAAGAAATGAGAAAGTTGGGTCACAAAACCTTTCTTCGAAATGACAACCAAATACGGTGGGTTGGAAGTGTGAGGTGTGGGTATTACTGTCTACTTTTTCTCAATGAACGCAAAAGGGGCACAAGCTATAAAGACATTCGCAAGATGTACATCACAACGAGGAGGTGGTGAAAAATTATTTTCTTAATATACCTTGACCAATGGCTGATTGGTATTGTGTGAAGGATAGGCGCAAAACCCCGAATGTACCGGGGTCTGAAAAGGTTGTCGCAACCAAAAATGGGAGAAAAATGGGAAAAGCCAAGTGTGCGGTTTGTGGAATAACAAAACCCGTTTCCTCCCGAAAGGAAAACAAGGAAACTAACGGGGCCCTCTCATGCAGAGGGCGCTGGTGTTTTGACTGATCTTACGCACACTGCGCTCGACTTTGCTTTGCAACAAGGCATTCCATATCTCGCGAAAAAAAGGGTGGAGGCTGGCCGCTATTATGTTTCTGAAGCGCTGCGCAACCCACAGCTCCAAAAAAAGGCCATCAACAGTGGGGTACGCAAGGCCACTCCTGTAATGGAAAGGGTTGGCAGTGAGCTGCTGGACCAACTTTCCACGAAGGTGCGCCCGAACATCCGTTACAAAACCGACAGGCCTGATCTCGATGGAAAAGGCCTCCCTGTTCGTTGATTTCAAAAAACTGTGGGATGTCATCTCTGACCCCAAACTTTTCAAAGGCCCTGAAAAAGAGGGGCGACCGATGGTGGCCGAATAAAAACGCCAATACGCGGATTACAAGAAACGGGAAGGCTCCCGCAGCTACAGCTCCTGGATAAAATGGAGGAGGTATGGAAGGGGTCTTGGGAGCTTGTTTGATCCCCGGTTTGTTTCGCAGAGTGTGTTGGTTCCCAAGTTCGCGACTGACACAAAGTTTTTGAAAGCTTTCGGTAAAGCCATCCCCCAACACCACGGTTTCACAGTTGTTCTAAAAAAAAACCCTGCGCAACTACTATGGAACGGGTGTGGATGTTCATAAATTGATTGGGAAACTGCCGGCACCAAAGGGTGGTTGGACCCTCCCCGGCCACCACTACACCGGACCTTACAATCCCTTGCACCATCAGCTGAGCTTTGACCCTGAAACATGTGAGACCTTGGAAGTATGTCAGAAACCGACTGGCTCCACCGACGCGGTGGCGATGCAGCATGACGTTGATTACTGTAGTTGTGATTTCCGCGCAAAGAAGTATGGCGAGGACGAAAAAGAATGCAAGCATGTTGCTGACCGAAAAATGGTCAAAGCCCTTGACGCGATCCCGCGGAACCAGAAACAGTGGCGCCACACGCTGGCCCGAAATGTGATTAATATGAAAGAAAAACTTGGTCTCGGAGTATCAAACCCAGGTTTCTAATCTTGCTCTCGGAAGGTAAATTACAACTCGTCGAAACTCCTCTTTGACTTCCTCCTCCAGAGTTTTTTTGGTTCTTCGTAGTTCACTTGCAAAGGACACCACGATCCAACACAGTGTGAACATTGGTGCGTTATCCAAGGGTATAAATAATCCATGACCCACTTTTCCTCAATATCCTCAACTTCGTACCACAGCCACAACACGTGGTGACGATTTTTCAACCAACAGGCCCAACAACACCCGTTCCGCCTGCATAAGGCGCAGATGCCGCAGCTGGTTATCAGGGTGTAACAGTTTTCAAATTCGCAGAATGGTGCATCCTTGAAATAGACGAATAGCTCACGATGTATTTCATCCCAACCCGCTCTTTTTTTTCCCGTGGATTTAGGTTGCTATTGTCTCTGGTAGAAGTTGGTTAACACCTTCCAAGAGATTCATTTACTCAGGGTTCACTTTTGTTCAAAAGGGTGTTCGAAGAGAAAATGTAAATCGAGATTGGAAGATTCTCCATTTTTGGACATTCTGAGTCTTGTTCTTTTTCCATACCATATTCTCAAGGTGAAACTTACGGCAATCCCTGCAACATTCAGTGAGTTTGAAGGGAAGTTTGGAGGAAAGGCGCCTTCTTTTTTCGTAACAGCGGCGGCAATAACCCCAAACACGAAGCTTGACTTTCAACTCTTTGCAAACCTTCGCCAACAAATCATCCATCTGTGAAGGGTTCCTATTCTTCAAAGGACCGGCGCCAATATTTAATGGACTGTGTCATAAAACCCCTCGTCGGTCAGCCACTTTTTCATGTACTCGTTTTCTTCTGGTGGGAGTGAGTGAAGAACTCTGTATGCTATATAAGCACACGTGTCAATAAAATAAGTTTCCCTTGTTTTTTTATGTACTTCCACAGGGAACGTCCATTGCCGAGCAACATGTGCACATATTGCATTGGTTTGTAGTCCATAGAATCCTTGTTTTCTTTGTACTGAAACCAGTTTTCAATCTCCACCATCAATGCTCGACGAACATCGAGACACAGGTTTTACATTGTGCCTCCATCGAATATACCCCAACCTCTCTTCTCTCTAATAGGCCGACGCGACATGCTGCCGTTTGAGCCATTCACGGCGCCAAAACTATTTCACTGCCGTTTGATTCGGCCCACTTCCCTAATTTCAATTGATTTATCCAAGCTTTTCGTTGGTAATAACTTTTGGGGACAATTACAAAACATTTTGGATCAAATTGTTTTGGATCTCCAAGAAATGTTCTTTTTTCGAAATTATTTCTCAAGCAATTCCAACAGAGCCCTCTCAAAGAAGAGGTATTTTCTGATGAAGTGATTTTGGTTTTGGAGTTACACTCCGCACAAAAAGGTTCCATTATAATAAAAAAAAATCTTTCATTAAATTAAGCCGCTGCAGCTGTAAAGTTAATATAGACGTGGCCTGCTTGCGGGTGAAAGGCACAACCTCGCACGAAACTTAATTGTTCATCAGTAAAAGAAAATTCTTCAGTGAATGGTCGGGGTTGCGGCTCTTCAAAGTCATTTTCTATCAGAGCTTGTAATGTTTCAGTCATTAACCGCTCGGGGATAGTTCCTCGGACAAACGAACGCTGTCAATTATTAACCTCACTACCTGATCAACTGAAGTCCCCTCTTCCATGGCCACCCGCAGTTCTTCTTCCAAACCGGCGTCAATCTCTTCCATCACTCTTACCCCAAACACCCCTTTCTCTAATAGGCCGACACCACCCCCTCGGCTGCTCTTGTTGGCTCCTTTGTTTCTTGTTTTTGATAGTTTGTTGGTGGTGTTGCCCTCGTCGCAAGCTCCTCGGGTGCTGAGTAGTATAGGGTGGGTCGATTCAATACAACCGGAGCGCAGCCTCCCCAACGAGCGAAGCGAGAGGGGGTGCGCTGCGCGGAGGTGGTATTGAATCGACCCACCCTATACTACTACTTAGTAGCACATATGATCTCAGACCCACAGTTGGCCAGGTTCGTGGAAGAAACCAAAGAAGACGAGATCCTTCCTGACCTGCAAAAGGTAATCTTGTCTGGTTGGCCTGAGTCAAGAGGTCAGGTTCTAGTGAAGCTACACCGTAGGCCATGGGTTGGTCTTGAAGGGCCAGAAGATATTCATTCCTAAACGTCTAAGAGGAGAGATGCTTGAGAAATTACATGATGGACACCTGGGTGTGAATAAGACTCTAATGAAAGCACGTGATGTCTTTTTTTTCTCATTCGTTTTTCGTACAACGTTGCTGGGCCATGCAAGTTATTTTTTCTCATTCTTTTTTTCCTGTGGCGTTGCTGGGCCATGCAAGTTTTTTTTCTCATCCTTTTTTTCTGTGGCGTTGCTGGGCCATGCAAGTTTTTATTTTCTCATTCGTTTTTCCTATGGCGTTGCTGGGCCATGCAAGTATTTTTTTTTCTCATTCGTTTTTCCTATGACGTTGCTGGACCATGCAATTTTATTTTCTCATTCTTTTTTCCTGTGGCGTTGCTGGACCATGGAAGTTTTTATTTTCTCATTCTTTTTTCCTATGGGGTTGCTGGGCCATGCAAGTTTTTATTTTCTCATTCGTTTTTCCTATGGCGTTGCTTGGCCATGCAAGTATTTTTTTTCTCATTCGTTTTTCCTATGACGTTGCTGGACCATGCAATTTTTATTTTCTCATTCTTTTTTTCCTGTGGCGTTGCTGGGCCATGCAAGTTTTTTTTCTCATTCGTTTTTCGTTTGACGTTGCTGGGCCATGCAAGTTTTTTTTTCTCATTCGTTTTTCCTATGGCGTTGCTGGGCCATGCAAGTTTTTTTTTTCATTACTTTTTCGTATGACATTGCTGGGCCATGCAAGAGTTTTTCTTCTCATCCTTTTTTCCATTGGCGTTGCTGGGCCATGCAAGTTTTTATTTTCTCATTCTTTTTTCTTATGGGGTTGCTGGGCCATGCAAGTTTTTATTTTCTCATTCGTTTTTCCTATGGCGTTGCTGGGCCATGCAAATATATTTTTTTCTCATTCGTTTTTCCTATGACGTTGCTGGACCATGCAATTTTATTTTCTCATTCTTTTTTCCTGTGGCGTTGCTGGACCATGCAAGTTTTTATTTTCTCATTCTTTTTTCCTATGGGGTTGCTGGGCCATGCAAGTTTTTATTTTCTCATTAGTTTTTCCTATGGCGTTGCTGGGCCATGCAAGTATTTTTTTCTCATTGGTGTTTCCTATGGCGTTGCTTGGCCATGCAAGTTTTTTTTTCTCATTCTTTTTTCCTGTGGCGTTGCTGGGCCATGCAAGTTTTTTTCTCATACTTTTTTCTGTGGCGTTGCTGGGCTATGCAAGTTTTTTTTCTCAATCTTTTTTCCTGGGGCGTTGCTGGGCCATGGCAAAGGTTTATTATTATTATTATTATTATTATTATTATTATTATTATTATTATTATTAATTTACTTCGAAAGAAAAAATAAAAATAAATAAATAAGAATAAAAAATGGAAATGGAGTAATGGAAAAAATGAAAATTAAATACAAAACAAAAATAAATAAATAACAATGTACATTTACACGTACATTTATACAAAAATGCAATGGCATTGATAAAAACTGCTATGGTGTTGATGGGCCACCATGCACTTGTAAATTTTCTAAGGGTTGTGATGAAGCTGGAATTCCTTAAACGAAACCTATGACATTTAATCAGTGTACCTTTATAATCTCGAAAGATTAGAAAGAAACATGTATTTTCTTTCTATATTGTTTGTAGTGAAGTACATTTGAAGACGACTTTCAGCAGTCGAAAATGTAAGCCAAAATTTGTCAAGAGGAAGAATTTGATTTCTCAGGAAGAGTAATATTCAATTTTTGTGAGTAATTGGAAAGTAAATAATTAATGAAGGATTAATTTGTAGAAATTCTAATAAATCCTTCGCTTCAGGAATTTATTTGTAAGAATCCCTGAAACGAGGGATTTATACATATAAATCCCTCATTTACAATCAAATTCAATTCATCAGCCCCGCTCTTCCCTGCTACATTATCAAGCCCTCCCCGGACTTTCAGTTTGTTAACATTCAACAGGGTTGTAAGTTAAATAAAGGTTGTTGAATAACAAAAGAAAATGTGTCAATCATGAAATAATTACTAATAAATGTTCTAAAAATCAGTAAACAGGAATATACTGATATTAAGAACGGTAAAACGTTCTCCGTGCCATATCAGTGTTTATCAGGTCGCGGGTTCGGCTAAAAAGCTTTAAAATTTTACGGATGGGTTTCTAAACTCCATGGACACACTAATATGGCACGGAGAACGTTTTACCCTGCTGAATATTAATATATTCCTGTTTACTAATAAGTGCCTTTCACTTACTAATTACTTATTAGTAAACAGGAATCTATTAATATTAAGCAGGGTAAAAACGTTCTCCGTGCCATATTAGTATTTATCAGGTCGCGGATTCAGCTTAAAAGCTTCAAAATGTTAAAGGCACTTATTACTAAACAGGAAAAACTAATCCACAGCTCTTTTTTTTAAACAATTTTACAATACTGACCTTACTTACAAGACTAACATCACAATCACCAATTGCAATTACAATTACAACTTTCCACTAATCACTAATCCACAGCTGCCATCGCAGACATGGGACAGATAGGCCCTGTAGTATCTCGCCCTCCGCGGTTGTAAAGTCAACCGCCTACTGGTTAGCTCAGTTGGTAGAGCACCGGACTACCATGCGGGAGGTCGCGGGTTCAGCTTGAAAGCTTCAAACTTTTACTGAAGGGTTTCTAAACTCCATGGAAACACTAATATGGCATGGAGAACGTTTTACCCTGCTTTTTCACAATTTTAAAGGCACTTATTACTAAACAGGAAACACTAATCCACAGCTGCCATCGCAGATATGGGACAGATAGGCCCTGCAGTATCTCGCCCTCCGCGGTTGTAAAGTCTGAAGGGTTTCTAAACGCCGTCGAAACACTAATATGGCACGGAGAACGTATTGCTCTGCTGAATTTTAATATTATTCCATTTATTATTTTAAATTTTTCATACGATATTAAAACTCTCATTTCAACCTAGCTTCTGAAGGGAGAAAGCTGTTTGGAGAAAGTTTGTTCTCGATATAAACGGTAGGCCAGTATTTTCCTCCCTGTCTTAACCTTTAATTCAGCTCGGAAAAAAATTGCTTAATTGTGTAGATGTATTAGTAAAAGGTTTTTCCAGCCGCACATTATAAAATGCATGCGTTGCCAGTTTCCAATTTTATTCAGTAAAAGCTACAAAAAAAAAAAAAAGGAAAAAAGAAAAAAGCTTCAAACAAATCATCCACAGCAGCCATCGCAGACTTGGGACTAACACTCGGGATTTTAAATAATTTAGAGAAGGTGCTGCCTTTGTAATTTGAAGAATCGCAATGGCTTCAGTTCCTATTGATGCACGTATTGTTTTTAAAATACTGCTTTTAAAATATAACATTTTAAATAATTTAGCTTCTCATTATACGTACTCACTCCTTGTTAAATAACGACCGGCTTGTTTACTCCGCTCATCTAATGGATTATTTTTACAAGTTCCTTCTATCAATAGTTTGACTTGTGCACGCCGCTATTTTTCTTGTTATGCATCGAAAACTAAAACAGCATGTCTAATCACATTAAATACTCTGCGTCTGTTTCCATTTTAAGCATTTTAGAAATATTTATTGTACATAGTTTATCTTAGATCTAGGTTAACAATGTAAGCGCATTGAGATTTCTTTAGACGCGCCAAAAACCTTTTATTATTATTAATTTCATCTGCAAACGACCTGTTAGATTTTTAAGGACGATAAACCGTAGGTCCTGTCTCACAACACTTGCTCCTAATAACCTATGGGAAGTTAAAGAACCCACACACTGTTCGAAAAGAGTAGGGGACGTAGTTCCCGGTGTGGTGCTCTGTATCTATCTCTCACCTGTCTTTCACATTCATCTAGTGCGTGGGTTGGGCGGATGGGAGATATCAAATATGGGCTGATAGCGACTGCAAGAGGCGCCTTCCGAGACTGTCGTCCGATCTCACCCCTTAGAACGAGAATTGTAAACCACCATGAAATTATGTGATGTCTGCGATATATGAATATATAAAATTAAATACAATTACCATTACCGTAATGGTAACGGATTTATATACCGCAGACATCACATAGTTTGCACTTAAATGGTAATGGTGACCATTACCATTACCAAAGTCTGTTTGTGTTTCGGATACTTAACAAATTAATGTGATCAAGTAAGCTGAAGCCACTCTAAGGGCACTAAGGCCACAAGGTAGCGGGCATTACCCCTTAAATCTACCAAT
The DNA here is from genome assembly GCA_016490735.1 of Pachyseris speciosa. NCBI lineage: Eukaryota > Metazoa > Cnidaria > Anthozoa > Scleractinia > Pachyseridae > Pachyseris > Pachyseris speciosa. The sequence goes on along the minus strand of JAEMWC010000092.1, from coordinate 902,187 downwards.
GCAAAGATTGAGCCCAAGCATTAGCAGCCATGGACAGCTGTTTCGGCCTTGTTAGGCCTCATCAGCACGACATAGATAATTCTCAGGCTCAAGTACCCACATATCAATAAAACAAGCAATGAAAACGTAAAGCTCGTGGGATATGTGGCTGGAGTGACAAGGAGTATCCTTGTCACTCCAGCAATATCCCACAAGCTTTACGGTGACACTCCTCTGCGGTCGTCAGCACAGACACTAAGTCGCGCATTGTATAATTGTGCGAGTGTCCTGCTGAAGTTTCAGACTATACAGCTGAGTAGTTCTTTTCGTCATTTGGCGAGGTCCACGCAGTGCAGAGATCTTCGCACGCAGCTTTCCCGGCCCTCCTTGATGGGAACCGCGTTGTCAGGATTTCTCTAACGTAAGACATCCCGTCTACTGTTCGTGTTTCGAGTTTTGACTGCCGGGTGTGGTATGCACGCCAGCCTGCCCAATGTACCATCTGTAGCAACGTTGGCCATCGCAACCGTAACTGTCCGCTCTCTGGCTTGTGTCGGCGCTGCCGTCAGCCTGGCCACAAGGCTGACGAACGTACCGAAGTGCTTGTTTCTGACGTGGTACCTGAGAACGTACCTGATAACAGTCCAGACTTTGTCCCTTCTGGTGAAGAGTCTCTTGATGAGTCCGACATGCATATGGCTTCTGCGGATGAGCAGGTCATTGCTGAGGCTGAACCTCCCCCTCCCTCGCGTCGTCCTGCTGATCCTCCTGTCGTCATTGATCCGCCCGTTGATCAGTCTTCTGCTGTGCCTAGTAAACCTTCTGTGTCTTTTGCTGATGTTCCCGTTGATACTCCTGATGGTGATTCTCCCACTGGTGTAACTTCTGTTCCTGTTCCTGTTTCTAGTCCTTCGCCCATTTTATCAAGTTGAAAGCTGCCGCGACTAAGGATGTTTGCCTCCGTTGTACGCTTAAGCGCTATGGCCATGTTATTACTGAAAAGGTCCTTCAGCGTATCCCTCAGGATCTCCCTTTTTGCTCTGAGGATTATGTGTTTCATCTAACTCAATTAGCTGACCAGAGACTTGCTCATTTGGAGCGGATTGAGGAGTTTAGGGCATTTTCTACTAAAAGATGAACTTTTAAGTACGCGAATATTATTGAACATTGGACTTTCTTTTGTGCTTTCTTTTGGTATTTTGGGATTATTTGCTTTCTGTTGTGCATGTGTTTGTCCGACTTTATTTAGGTATCTGATCGCCTACTCCGGATATACGTTGACTGTCTGATGTACTTTTGAATATTGCGCGCGCCTTTGTTTTTGTCTTTGTTTGTCTTTTAATGTGTTTTTATCTGTGAATAAACTATCTTATACAACTGAAACAGCTGTCCATGGCTGCTAATGCTTGGGCTCAATCTTTGCATTGGTAGATTTAAGGGGTAATTCCCGCTACCTTGTGGCCTTAGTGCCCTTAGAGTGGCTTCAGCTTACTTGATCACATTAGTATCCTTGTCACTCCAGCCACATCCCACAAGCTTTACGTTTTCATTGTCTGTTTGTGTTTCCTCGAGGGGTTTGAAAGCTGGATTTGAGAGGCGTCAGTTTACCGGATGACGAAAATTTTTAGGGAAAGCGATAAACGAAACGTTTTGCAATACCATCAATATTTTTAGTTGCTGTTCACAACGATTTTCATAATGATGCGGAATTTCATCTTCAAGAGCCAACCGCCAAACCGCGTTTTGGCTTCCAGGCTAATATCAAACATTGTTCAGGTTAGTGTATTTAGGAAGCAAGTCGGAGTGGTTTTCGTCTCTTCAGTTGGAGACGAAAAAGTCCATTTGTATTGAAAATAATTGACGTTTCATAGAGCCAAACACGACATTTAGACTTATAAGTCCCGTATTATTTATTTCCTAAGGCGTCTGTCATTTTATCCGACTATTGTAAAGACGGGACGGTATGACTGGCGCATAATCCGTCTAGGGCGAACTTGGGCAAACGTTTGTTCTGCGTCTGTTTTGTCTATTACAAAGACGGGCACAAGACACATTATGTTTCCAGACTAACTATCCGCTTGAAAAGCAGCAATTAAAAAAGATTATGCGTTTAAAAACGGCCAATCTCATGGTTTGAAAGATGTCGCCGTAGGAATGTATTTAACAATCGGTTTAGGTATGAACTATATTTCCAAACCCACGACACATTTTGACGTCGGCGATGTTGAATTAAATAAGTTCAAATATATGATTTTCATATATTCGTGTAAATATTCATTTATTCACGATCATCACTCACGGGTTTAGTAAGAACCAAGAAAATGACCACCCAGCTGACATGTTTGCTCAGTTGGTAGAGCACTGCACAGGTATCGCAGAGGTCATGGGTTCGACTCCCGTACAAACCTGAATTTTGTTGCTCATGTTTACAGTCAATTAATTTGGCGGATTCCAAAAGGGTTTTGTGATTTTAGTAGTTATGTGGAATATTGGACGCAAAGCCAGCAAGGATTTTGCATGGGTGGTAATACATTAACATCCAATTCATTTTGCCGCTGGCAAAACTGCTCATCGTTCTTACACGAAATAAGATGTTTTTGGAGGGGTGCCATGACTTTTACAAATATCTTTCCTCCAAATTGTTCAGTTAGCTCAGTCTAAATGACTTCATAGAATGTGGATACGAAAATAATCAACATAAAAAGATGAAATTGGGCCATTATCTATTGGTGGTCTGTAGTCATTCCTTACAATACAATACTTTATTGACAACTCCCCATGGGGGCTTTTCAGTGACAATATCTTACAATAGCTTATCGTCAGAAGTCTTTTAAAAGATACTTTCTTAAATTGCACTTAAAAGTGTTTAGACATTGGCTAAGCTTGATTTTGGCTGGTAAATTGTTCCATATATTAACAATTCTATAAGAAAAGGATCGCTGCCCTGTTTTAGTTTTAAATAATGCAATATTCAATTGTTGAGAGCTTCTAGTCACCCGCCCACTTATACATTACTCTTGGCATGTCTGTAAGCCCCATTTTACCTTTAAAATTCGAATTTAAGGGGGAAGTAACTAATAGTCTTAATTTTTTTTCTTTGGGCAAGCAAGGCCGGTAGAACACGCACCAAACCCTCATTGTCTGCTAGTGGCTAATTTAGTAACTGGTTGTATATGTGTGAAACAGAGGGAGTGTGTGTAAAGGGATCCGCAAAACACATTGTCCAGACAATGCATCTGGACTGGACAAGCGCTACAGTTATTTTTATTCTGTGTTTGTCAAAGAAGAGGACGTTTCACTTCGCACTCCGCCTTTATATTTCCCAATATGAGCAGGGTACGAATCGACTCAAAATCCTGGAATAAATTTCAACTGTCTAATTGTCATCTTATACATCCTGATTACGGCGTTTCAAACGTTGTATACCAACTGACTGCAAAATCATGATAAAATGTTGTATTTTCAGGTTGCATAAAAGGGATCAACTATGTTCATATACACGTTGCTGGCGTTTAGCGTCAGTTTGGCTCTCGGTAAGAATATCTAATACGCATTCTTTAAAGGTTAAAATAATTCTCCATGGATTTCTCTCCTTACTCTTCCGTTCATCTTCAATTTCACAGCAATGATGGGGTTTCCGCGGTCTAATCGCAACCGGCGTACAAACCTGGAAAGAAGTAATTTAAATTGGACAGTGGAGTTTCCTCAGCGTTCTCTTTCAATGGAGGTTAAATTGCGAGCTTACATTGTCGAGAAAACGGCATACCAAAACTGACTTCCACTGTCATGTCGAGCACAAAAGGGTTGAACATCTTGCGTGTAACAAGCTTCATCCCCGTTCCAACTTTGCTCCATTTGTATAAGGGTGTTTTTCTTCTGAGGGCCATTTTTTATGGACCTGTCCTTGGTACCATGATTGATTCCATTGAGTTTGTTTACGAGACAACTGCTTAACGATCATGTAAAGTAATTCTACGTTTTACGAGTTATTGGTGAGAAGCGAAGACGCCACGTGAGATATATAGCGCGCTGAAAGTCGAGATCAGTTTTTCTTGCTAAACAAAGCTTTTAATGTCGTTTCTCATCTTCCCTGCCCCACCCCTACACCCACCCACTCCCAACTCCATCCTACTTTTTTGTCGTCTGCCCTCTACCATTTACTGGTGACATAATATATGCCTTTGTCGGAAAAAATAGTATTGCGTGACATGTATTACGCCATGAACTAAAATCCACACCCCACAGTCCATGGCATCATCACCGGTCTTAAGAAAGCCTTAATTTCCTATTCAGATGAGGGGAAAAGCTGGCTTAAACATTGTTTTGGGGAGATTTTGGACTGTTTATTTTGTTCCAAAGAGAACTAAATTTCAAACAACAAGCATAAATAAAGAAGCAGCCAAATATAATCTCATATACTATTCACGAGATGTTCCAGGCGGTTGCTTCAGTGCGTTGGGTTTGAAAATAAGGTATGACTTTATTTACAATGATTTTAAGTCACTGGTGATGAAATGAAATTAACGATTTATTTTGAATAATCAAATGAATTTTTTTCAGAGATTAGCTTGGTTATAAACGCAAATATGATTCATTATTATTCAACTTATCGTAACACTTTTCAAATATGGTCATGTTGCATTTGATGTTGTGAATAAATTTCGCCAGATTCGCCCGTGTGAATGAACTGTAGCAGAAGCGCACGGGCGCCTTCGCAATTATGTTAATTTGGTTTGTTCTTTAGTATAAAAATTTCGTATCCATATTTTTGAAACACATGGCTTGTAAATTGTTAAGGAATAAACCGTCTCAAGTGTTTTTTCGTTGGAGTCGTTGGAACTTCTTGAGACATTGGTGCCGGGTCCAGGATTCCGCCGAGGAGCTGCAGAAAATGGGCGAAGATTTGAAGCGATTACTTAAAGTGCACCTAACTCCCCAATTTCTTTTTCGCCTAAATAAATCTACTAATTGTGTCAATAACAAAATGCTCGAATGTGATTGGTTCGTAAAAGCCTTTATTTGTGTCTTAATTGACTGCTTCAGGTCCAAACTGTCCGATTTGAGCTGTCCGATTACAAACACTTGTAATCGGACAGGCCAAATCGGACAGTTACCTTATTTGGGTATGTTGAGCAGTAGCTGCCATGTCGTCTCAGTTGTCAATTTTTCGCGCTTTGTAAAATAGCAACAATTTCCGTGGGTTATTTTGTACAAATATACATTTTACATTTTAAAAAGTTGACCTCTAGAGTTTCTCGCATTTTGTTATTGACACAATTACTTGGTAATCGGACTTCGTGTCGTTCAATTCAGGGGTAATAGTGCTCGTAATTTCAAATCAGCCTCGCGCTACGCGCTCGGCCAATTTGAAATCACTCGCCCGATTACTCCCTGAATTGCACTCCACTCAGCCCTATAACCATTACTTATCATTCGGAGTATTTCAGCGAAAAAATTATTGGATTTGGTTGAAACCTCCGTTTTTTATGGACAGCCAAAGTCTCATTCACTTTGTTGCACGGCCGAGTGAAAGGGAAGGTCCAACGAGGTTTGTGACGTCATCCCGGGGACGATTGAAAGATAGCGTCTCAGTCAATCTTTTTGCAAGCGTTTGTTGGGGTCATCGAAGCACATATTGGAGGGTAAAAGCATGGCAGCAAATTGGGCTTACCTCGGTGTAAAAACCTGGCATGGTTTTCTTTGTTTTATGAGGTATTGTTTTGCTGTACGTCATTGTTTAGAATGTTTTGTTTTCTTTGTTTTACCTCATTCGTGAGTTTCACAGGTTTTTACACCGAGGTAGAGCCCAAAATTGTGTTGGAATCATGTCCTACTCGTCCTCGGAGTCCAATTCAGGCTATGTGTAGGGTGAATACCAAATTAACTTCATTTCTGAAGTGGAACTAGTACAGAATCGGCGAGGAACTCGAAGGAGCCTCATGATTATGAACACCAGGAATGTCGAATGGACAGCAAGATTCGAGGAAGAAGGGAAGACGAAAAAGATTAACTTCGTTTATAAGTGTTTAATATCTGCCGTACCTCGTGGTTCTGTGTACGCTGCTGGTGAGCAAAAGCTTTGCTTTAACCTTTCATTCGTTAACGCCCGAGTACCCGTGCATCGGCAATGGCAATCATGTGCAGCGGTTTGAAAACAATTCTTATTTTATATAAACGGCTCACATCCGACTTTATATCGGTATTTTTAAACGAACATCAGCAATAATTGTGGAAGTGCCTATTTATGGGAGAATCTTTATTTATGGTATCTATTCAAAGAAGGCAAAGGTAGATTTGACAAGAGAAAGGAAAGTGAGCTTAGCAGACGCGAATTACGTGATTAGCTGAACTTCTAGTTATCCTCAGGGAGTACTGTGAACGAAGTCAAGGCAGGGTAAAATAAAATAAATATAGCTTACTGCAATTAAAATTTGAGGCTACGTATCCGTCTAAAGTTGGTTAGAAATAAGCGAACGCAACTTCGCGATGCGAGAATAATTTGCGTATACCCGATGTAAACAAACTGACACAAATTTAGACGCGATTGGATATATTTTACTACATGTAACTCCATTTGAACATGAAGTTCGAGTGGCACCATCGTCTAAATCAACTGAATTCGGTGAAGTTAATCAATTTGATTTGTAAACACTTCAAGTTTTCTTTCTTAGCATGGGCTTCTGTCAGTGAATTTGCATGGCCTCTGAAATATATTTTGATTGTTGTTGGAAACCGGTTTTAATAGAGCGCTTGTGTCGAAGACTGTAGGACCCATGAAAGCCGAAAAATTTAAAGGAAGTTAGATTGATGAGGTTTTCCTAAAGGTACACATCGAGGAACAATTGTTTTAGCTGCCATTACATTCTGGACTACTTTGTGTCGCTGCGGTTTATCCGATACGCAGCACACCGAATATCACGATACATTGAAAACATGGTACACGCACATGTTTGGGTTGCATCACTATACAATAAACGAGTTTTAAAGAGAAGATCTTTTCACTGAACGGACTCATTTGAATTTTCTGTTTTCACCGCACAAAAGGGCATAAAATGCTTGTGAGATGAGCCGATGGGAATATGTTTATTTCAGGAACAGCCGGTCTGTTTTTGGCTCATTCGTTTGCAAAACATCAAGTCTTCTCTTAGGAGAGAAATTTTACATGTGACAATATACTATGAATATAAATTATCGGTTAAAATCATGTCTTATTTGCCCTCAGAGTTAGAATTATTGAGCTTCCTTCAAAGAACTTTGTAAGCGCAACAGAACGTCCGTTCCCGGGATGACGTCAAACAAGCGCTGAACCCATTGTCCCCATAACTCCGTCGTAAAACAAAATGGCGGCGTTTTTGGTCGTAATTTCGAGACTTTACCGGGCCACAGAAAAGCGAAGATTCAACCGAATCAAAAAACATTTTCACGGTTGTGCTTCTAATTCAGAGACGAATCATTTAAGGCGAAAAATTTGTGGGGGTTAGTTGCACTTTAACGTCAGAGGGGCATACCGTGGACATTACACAAGAGTAGCAATATCGGCAAATGAAATTATGGAGTCGTATTTGCCTAACTTGGACGCGCTTGAAGACATCTTCGAAGGACTCTGCAGGAGAATGGAACGACTCTCGCTACAGAATCAGAAGATTGAGCTGGCTGTCCCAGAAGATAAAATTGAAGAGGAAATGCAAACATTTGAATACGTCGACGATTTGATGAGACAAAAGAACAAGATTGCGAAATTCCTTCGCGATGCGAAAGCTCAATTGTAACATGAACACGAACAAATCAAGTCGGCGAGCTTTAAATCTACGATGAAGAAAGAGGCGATTCATGTTAAATGACCGAAAATTACATTGAAGTCTTTCTCTGAAAACGCCCTCGAGTTGCTGTCGTTTTGGGGCAGTTTTCAAGCGTCTGTTGACAAAAATTCCGACATTAGCGGCGTGGATAAAAGGAATTATTTGGGTGGGCTTTTGAAAAGAGAAGCGGCAAGAGTTATTCAAGGTTTACCATTGAGTGAAAGCAATTACTAAAAAAAACCGTCGACCTACTCAAGGAGCGTTTTGGGTAGAAGCAAAACGCTCACATGGATGCTTTGCTGAAAATTCCAGCTGCGACAAACGATGTCGGTAAAGAAATTGAGGACCCTTTATGATGCGTGTGAAGGCCGGATACATACATGGACTGGAATCGCTACACGTTTATCCAGAATCTTATGGAAATGTGCTCATCCCTATCGTGATAAAGAAATTACCCGAAGAAGTGAGGCGTATTATGTTGAGAAGTCATGATGAAACGACGTGGACCTTGGCTGACCTCAGAAAGCAACTTCGGCATGAGGTGGAGACAAGGGAGAAGAACAGTCTAGGACAGTCTGACAAAGAAATGTCGGTACCAAATCCCCCTTTTAATTCCAGTTCCCTACTACTGGTGCCTTGTTCTTTGGTGCCTTGGAAAGAGAGAACGCCAAGAATGACTGTACGTTTTGTGATGGGCCCCATCCCTCGGACTCGTGTAAGCTCGTCCTATCAATTGACCAGAGACTCGAATTTCTCCGCAACCAGAAAAGATGCTTTAGGTGCTTCAGGAAAGGTCATATGTCGAGGTCCTGCTACTCTAAGAAGCGTTGTTCGCGGTGCAATGGAAAACATCATTTGGCGTTGTGTAAATCCACTGGAATTGACGGGCATAAATCTTCTGGAACAGATCCAACCTAAAAAAAATACAAGCAAGAAAAATCCTGACAAAGAAGAGTCGACCATCCTAGAAGGATCTACAATTGTCGGCTCGACGCATACTTCTCAGGAAACCATCTTACTACAGTTCATTCGTACGGGCGAATCTAGCGAAATTTATTCTCAACATCCTTTCCCCCACAACGACAATAAGAAATCCTTATTTTAGTTAAGTAGCTAATTGAAGTCGAAAGTGTCACTGAGTCCACTTGTGAATTTTTTTCAATGGCAGCCTTCCACTTAGGGGGTCATCTTACTAAATTCAGCACTTGTGGACATTGCCGCAGGTTCGAGAAGTTACCAAGTACGCTTATTATTTGACAGTGGATCACAGCGCACGTCTATCTCTCAAGATTTGGCCAACAAGATTGGAGCTCAACCGTTGAAGAAAGAAGAATTACTGATGAGCACGTTTGGTCATGACAAGAGGACCAAGGTAGACTTCGAAATGGTCAGGGTCTGCCTTATGGCTGATGGAGAAGGAACCATCATTAATACCTCGGTGTCCCCAGTAATCTCACCTCCTATCTCTGCACATCTTCAGGATGATGATGTTAATTTCCCTTATCTACAAGGGCTTCGTTTAGCAGTCCAGTGAAGACGAGAGGACCACTGGAGATAGACAGCATCATTGGCAACGATTATTATGGGTCGTTAGTAACTGGTGAGATAATCAAGGGAGATGGGTCCACGGCTATGAATAGCAAGTTTGGTTGCTGTTATCATGGTTGCTGTTATCATGACTGAACGGCCGACAGAAATTATTGAAACTCATTGTTACAGACTCGAAGTCAAGCCTGCTCAAGAAGATGAAACGTTAAACGAAATCCTTCCTCGATTCTGGGAGTTAGATTCACTCGGGATCACTGACCCGTCCAAAGATGAAGATGAAGTGCTCAGACATTTTAACGAATCATTGAGCTTCAACGAACAAGAAGGAAGGTATACAGTCCATTTGCAATGAAAACAAGGTAGGCTGCCATTGCCATCTCATCTGGAACTTTGCAAGAAGAGACTGCGTGCATTAGTGGGTCGTCTGGGAAGGAATCCAGAGCAGCTCGTGAATTATGATCAAATCATCCGCAGCCAGTTAAAAGAAGGGTTCATTGAAAGAGTGGAAAACCCTTACCGTCACACTGGAACCTTGCACTACATCCCTCATCACCCTGTTATTAAAAAAGAAAGAGTCACAACCAAGATAAGAATTGTCTACGACGCCTCTGCAAGAATCTCATCTGATGCTCCCAGTCTAAATGATTGTCTTCACGTTTGACCGTCACTTGTACCAGTCCTGAGTGCGTTGTTGATGAAGTATGGAGTTCCTCAAATAGCCATGACAGCAGACATCGAAAGGCCTTTCTTCAAGTTGAATCAAGTGAAGTCGACCGGGATACAACAAGGTTCCTATGGATTAAGAACCTTCAAGAGCCAATCGATGTAGATGGGAATATCAAATGCTATAAGTTTCGTCGAGTGTTGTTTGGAGCATCTCCCTCACCATTTCTCCTTGGAGCAACTCTAAGGCATCACCTAGACAAGCAAAAGGATGATTGGATCGCAGACGATCTGAAGAACTCCATGTACGTGGACAATGTCCCCTCTGGAGTTAGTGACAATGACGACGCGGAGCACTATTACCGTCATTCGCGACAACTCTTGGCTAGTGCAGGAATGAACCTCAGGCAATGGACCACTAACTCAAGTAAACTGAAGGAGAAGTTAGTCGCTGAAAATACCATTGCTACAGACAAGCCGAGAGTTCTGGGCCTGGAGTGGGATTCAAATGCTAACACAATCAGTTTCCCTTCAATGAAAGTCGTATCAGAAACTAAAGCGCCTTATGATCAGCTCACAAAGAGAAATGTTTTGAGTATTGCTGCAAAGATATTTGACCCACCTGGATTACTTAAGCCATTCACAGTGAGAGCTAAAATAATGTTGCAAGAATTGTGGAAACAGAAGGTTAGCTGGAACAGCCAATTGCCAGAGGAGCTTAAACCTCACTGGTGGACATGGTTTGAGTAATTGGAAACCGTCCCGCTTATCCAAATTCCCAGATCGTACTTTCCATCAGGATGGAGTGGAGCTCGTTTACACGTTTTCGGAGATTACAACAAGAAGGCCTACGGAACAGTGGTATATCTCAGGGCAGAACAATAAAGTGGTATGCAAACTACCATTGTAATGGCTAAGAGCAAGATTACCCCTATGAAGTCACAGACCACGCCTCGCTTGGAACGTTTGGCATCATTGGTAGCGGCACGATTGTCCCATTTCATCTCGGAAAAACTCAAACCTAAACTTGGACGGAAATAACTTTATGGAGTGATTCTGAAATCGTACTACACTGGCTATGTTCTAAGAAGTTACCAGATTCGTTTGTGTAAAGGAGGATTGAAGAAATTAAGAAACTCACGAACCAACATCAGTGGAGATATTGCCGGCCTTCTACAACTAGCCCTGCTGATCTGCTTAGCCGTGGAGTTCCTGTTGGCGCCTTGGTTGATGAATGCAGAATTTGGTGGAAGGGCCCTGATTAACTGTGCGAGCCTGTAGAGAAGTGGCCTGTTTGGAGCAGTTCCAGCAATCATGTGGAACATGAGATACACCAGGAAAGCATGGAAGCCGTGTGCATAGCTACAGGGGAACCAAGTTCAAGCTTGCTCAATGTCATTGATCCTGAACGTTACAGCTCTTTAACAAGCTCTTGGCGATAACGTCTCGTGTTATTCGTTTTATAACGAACTGCAAGTCTGGTGAGAAAGACCGCAAATCTGGCCCCTTAACAACTCAAGAACTACCAATCACCATGACGCTGTGGATAAAGGCTGTTCAAGGTCAAACTTTCAGTCGTGAAATACAGCAGCTCTCTAGGTAAGACATCAAGCTATCTCTCCCACTTGTCCGTCAGCTGCGCTTATACCTTGATGACAATGCTGTTCTTCGTTGCCGAGGAAGATTAGAGAATGCAGCCCTTGATGATCAGTCCAAATGACCAGTACTGCCACCCAGAAATGAGCATTTCACAAACTTGGCTGCTTAGCTGCACACGTACAAGTACTTCACAGTGGGGTCAGAGAAACACTCGCGCAACTCAGAGAGAAGTACTGGGTACCTCGTCGACGTGAGTTCGTTAGAGGTCTCATACGCAAATGTGTAACCTGTCGAAAGACTGATGGATCTCCATATCGACCTGTAAGTTCCCCGCCGTTACCTCCATCGAGAGTTTCAGAACGTTAAGCATTTAATACAACTGGTGTGGATTATGCTGGCCCCTTGTACGTCAAGAGCTCCACTGGAGATCAAAGTTCCAATAAGGTCTATATTGCCTTATTCACATGCGCAGTAGTTTGAGCAGTCCATTTAGTATCGTCGGAGTCTTTCGTTCGAGCCTTCAGGAGATTTGTGAGCAGGGAAGTTCCAGAAAGACTTATTTCAGACAACGCGAAAAACTTCAAGGACTGTAGCAAGAGGATCACTTCCTGTCTAGTCAGATTCTGGAGGCAGACAAAACCCAAGGATACTTGGCAAGTCATGGAATAAGGTGACAGTTTATCGTCGAAAGAGGCCCTGGTAGGGAGGGTTTTTCGAGAGACTTGTTGCTTCGGTGAAGAGGTGCCTCAAAAAGTCCCTTGTCAAGACTTTACTCTCGTTCCCTGACATAGTTACTATGGTAACTGAAGTAGAAGCAGTGCTGAAAGTCGACCGCTGACTTACTTGTACCCGGACATTGAAGATAATCTGCCTTTAACACAGGCACATTTTCTGTGTGACTACAGACTTACCACTCTACCCACTTTAGTTAAGGGCAAGGAAGATGTTGACCCCTGTCCATACCTACATCTGTGCAAGTCCCATGGTCCGGAAAGCAAGAGCTTTCAAGGAGAATTAAGCACTGAGTCACTAATGACAAAGTTCTGGACGCAATTGAGAAGAGAGTATTTGCTGAACCTGAGAGAATTTCATCGCCAACCCCTCAAAGGACCCTTTGCAAGGAAAGACAGTTCTTTCAAGATCGGTAATGTTGTTCTAGTCTAAGAGAGTCTTCAGAGAAGTCGATGGAGGTTGGCTCTTGTGGAGAAACTTACCGAAGGAAGAGGTGGCTGGTGTCGTGCTGCTCAAGTTAAATTCCCCAATGAAAACCGGATTCAAAGTCTTTTGCAGTTGCTTTTTCCGCTAGAAGTGCAAGACACAGCGTTTAATCATAAATACACGAAATCCGAAGATATCAACTCGACTAGTGATCCTCAACGACCCCCTAAAAGGAAGGCTTCCATTGAAGCAAGACAAACATTCACAAGTGGACTCAGTGACGCTTTGGACTTAAATTAGTTACTTAACTAAAACAAGGATTTCTTATTGTCGTTGTGGCGGGAGGATGTTGTGAATAAATTTCGCCAGATTCGCCCGTGCGAATGAAATGTGGCAGTAGCGCACGGACGCCCTCTCAATTATGTTAATTTTGTTTGTTCGTTAGTATAAAAAGTTCGTATCCATATTTTTGAAACACATGGCTTGTAATTTGTTAAGGAATAAACAAGTGTTTTTTGTTGGAGTCGTTGGAACTTCAATATACGTCGCGCGTACTCGACACATATCCTGCGATATACGTCGATATACGTGCGTCGGGGACAAAAATGGCGGTTTTTCCCATTTTTTTGTGCAATAAACTCACTAAATTGTGCTTTGTTGTCATTGTCTTGAATAATAAAACAATTATCCTGCGCAATCTTGTGGAATATCCCCTGATTTTAACCAACTCGGCCTACGGTCTCGTGGGCTAATTATCAGGTGATATTCCGCGCGATTTCGCAAGATAATTGTTAAATACTCAAGGTCTTTATTTATAAGTCATATAGCTATTTCAACTTTTTCAGCCTTATGCAAAGTAAATGCAAACCAAAAAGACAGTTCCAGCAAATCTGCTGAATATTAATAATTGCAAAACGAGAAAAGTCAAATGGAAAAAGTCAACATGGAAAAAGGTTTAGACAAAAAGCCTGACAATAGTTATGAATTTCCAAATAACAAAAAAAACCTAGCAAACTCACATTGGGCAACAGCAAAAAGAGAAACGAACAGAAAACCAATCGTACGAGGCAGTATAAACCTGCTAAAGCATGAGTTGTAAAAACTTAAAAAGTAGAGACAATACATAATTATGCATCATCTAAGGCAGCAGCAGAAGATAAAACAAAGCAAACGAAATACATAAAAAATAAAGAGCATCAACAGATGATCAGGCAAAACAAAGATCAATTGTGTACGTTTATATACCATTTTAAAGGCCATTCTTGGTGCCGTCACACCCGTCAGACATGCGCACTAACGTTTTGAGTTGCAAGACTTATTGAATACACCATTTTGCTAATGATCATTTCCTGGTGAATTGTGGGTAGGTCCAGTCCTTTGTGGGGACAAACGGCCATTTTAGGACGTAATTTGAAACTGTAGTTTTGACTGTTTTCCCCCACAAAGGACTGGAGCTACCCACAATTCACCAGGAACTTATCATTAGCAAAATGGTGTATTACAGTCGAACCTCCCTTAGCGCCCACCAGTCGGGTGTCAATTAAAATTGAAAAATTTAATGATTTTCTTTTCTCGGGGAAAATCCATACCTGAGAGGAGCTACATTTTTCAACTGGAGACGTTAATCCAGACCCATGTGAAACAATCTGAAACAATCACCGGCACTTAAAGAAATGGAGAAACCGCTATTGATCTGGGCCAAATCTATTCAAATTCCAAACCCTCTTCAGGTGGGTGACAACGATTTCCAAAACTTTCCAACTCGTTTATTTTAAAGGATCGACACTACTACTCTTTATAAGTTGAGCGGTATAACAGTTGTATCCAAAATATGTCCAAATGAGTCGTTTCAAAGAAATCCTTACATTCCACCCTAGTGGTCTAAATGACGATGTGCACAGGCGAACTCAGATACAATGTATGCCCGTTATGGTACTATCGTATCTTCTCGCAGGCCATCACTACAACATACCTCCAAGTCTTTTTAGGTTTTTATTTTTTTGTTTTTGTTTTCAGGTACAAGTGACTGTCCACCTGGACAAAAGACAGACGATGCCCAAGGACGCTGCTGTGTTTTCCCTTTCACGTATGGTGGAAACTCTTATAATGCCTGTACCACTGCCGGTCATCACAGGTTATGGTGCTCATTTGATGCTGTTTACATAGGGAACTGGGCTAATTGTGGTAAGAAAAGAACTTAACTTAGGGTGACAGGTCTGCGAAGACAAACTGTACAAATATTCTATCAAATGTTGGCCTACTCTGGGACCTAAAGTTGCCTTACCTATCGGCGACTTAAGGTAATTCCCTAGAAAATGATGTACTATCCAGATTTTCTCAAGTTTGGCACAACTGATAGCCATGCATAAGACACTGAAAAAATGCAATAAGAAGATGGGGTCACCGTGCTTGTTTTTGCCCTCCATGCTCGTTATTCTAAGTTTTTTTACTGAGTTGTGCGAGAAATATTCGAGACTTGAACAACCCCAAAAGATTGTTATTATGCAGCAAAACCTATGAATAGTAGTGAAACCTAGAGCATATTTGTTTCCCTGGGCTTTAATCTTTCAGCATAGTGATTTCAAATTGCCCGATCTTGGAAATAATGTAAGCGAATTGGACCACTGCATCATCATCTCATACTCCTCCCTGGATCCAAATGCAGAGTTTCACGTAATTTATAATAATAATAATAATAATAATAATATATCACATTTATACATAAATAATCCAACTTCTACTATTAAGCTTTTTTCTCTTCAAAATATGTTTCTCGTGTGTCTATTACGAATAGGCAAGGGGGGTCACACCGTGCTCGTTTCTTTACAACACGACTTCAAAAGTAAAATTTCGACTTACAGAGCTCAATGCCAAGACAAATTCGCCATGTTTCTATTGTGCGCGCGTTTAATCACGACATAAATGATGCTTAGTAAGGGTACGCAATACAATCGAAAGGAATCGCCTTTAGGCGTTATAAGGCGAAGTCAAGCGATTTTGGCAAAATTCGCCATGAAATGAATTCAAGTTTTCGCGAAGTAAGGCCACTTTATGCGACTTTATGAGATTTTGTAGCAGTTACAGTGAATAAACTTAACTCTTCTAGCAGTATATTTGATCCTCTTAGTGTGACTTCAATGGACACCTCCAATATGCATCCAACATAACAAGGGTTCCATTGGTCCCACCCCTATATAAATGTCATGCTGAAGAGCAAGAGGATGGCCTTTGCTGAGCGTCTTACTTATCAATAATCTATAACAGTTAACCTATAAGGAAACCAATCCCCAACAGGAATATCCCTTAAGATCATTAAGGCATCCAGGCTCCATAAGTACAACCAGGTAATGCACCCATGTTTTAATAATTTCGTACAGAAACCGTCGTTCAATCCTCCGTGCATCCCCTTAACGTACTGATATAACACAATTGATCACAAAATGTCCAGTAGTTTTTGGCATGCCAGTGCGAAGAGGCTTTCTCCTCTTACGTTTACATTGTTCGATGGTGCCTGTTTAGTTTTCCATACGTACGATCACTGATTAGATAGCAAAAGGTCACAAAATATTCTTTTATTCTTCAAAACATTCCAAAAAAACCTTGCTTTATGGAGCGGAAGAACACGAGTTCCACCGTTTCTTCGTGTTTTCCCTTCCGGCCCTATACTCTCACTTGGTATAATCCTAAGCACACAATCAACAATTAACTCATCATAATTCACACCTGCTTTCAAACTAGTGTTTGTTGCAGGTTTTATGACAGTCAGAGGAATGGTCCTTATATGGGAGGTACTTGATTGTGTAATCAGGATCTCTAAATCCTCTTATAATTACAAAAATGAGGTAGATCAAAGTTTGAGGAATAGATCATAGTAGAAACAAAACCATAATTCCATAATCCATAATTTTCTTTCAAGTGCTGCTGATCTCACTCAGAGTAGGCCTAATTGTACATAGTCTGAATTGATAATGAAGTTGTTCAAAGACCGCACATAGTCAGAGTCCCTGGGTGATGGGTTTATTGTGGTTAGATGACTTGAAGAGACAGAATAAATTCAGGTGATTGTTTGTTTTATTCTTAAGAAAGGTATCTCAAAAGGAAAAACACTTGTGCAATGTTAGGAGAGTAATGAAGTTATCAATACCTATAAACTAAGATTAATTAGCTCATTAGAGGTGAGCTCACATTAAAATGAAGCCTCGCTGCAAATTATGTGAATTCAGTAAAACGGAACTCTCTCATATATTTAAGCTGCACGCACACTTTCCCTTACATCCCTCAGTCAATCCGTGCACAGACAATCCTTGTAAGAATGGAGGAACGTGCAAAGTAACCGGAGATGATAGTTACAGTTGCCAGTGTGCCGAGGGCTATTATGGAGACAACTGTGAAAAAGGTAAGAACACAACAACATTAAAAGCTGATGGCACATTTCGAAGTGGAAAAAACTCAAAGTTATGACTTTTAAATTCTATTTATTGTCAGTGAGCCCCTGCAAATCAGGCCCGTGCAAAAACGGAGGATCCTGCACCATGACTGGCTCGGATTCATACTCGTGCAACTGTACTGATGAATTTGAAGGACCTACTTGCGAGGAAAGTAAGTCACTGTTTTATTTGTTAATAAATGAGAACGTAAACATGTTTGAGGTACATGAAGTTGCAATTTTTGGCCAACAAGCAAAGAGAAACTTGATTTGTTTGCTTTATCGACTTGACAGGGCTTCCATGTCCACCCGGAAAAAAGACAGACGATGCCCAAGGACGCTGTTGTGTTTTCCCTTTCACGTATGGTGGAAAATCTTATAATGCCTGCACCACTACCGGTCATAACAGATTATGGTGCTCATTTGATGCTGTTTACATAGGACACTGGGCTAATTGTGTTAAGAACTGAAAGGACTCAACTAGGGTGATAGGTCTGCAAAGACAATTTGAACAAATACTGTCTCAAATGTTGGCCTACTCTGAATTGATAATAAGTAACTTGTTCAAAGACTGCACACAGTTACAGTCGCTGGGTGATGGGTTTATTGTGGTGAGATCACTTGAGGGCAAGAATAAATTCAAGAAAACGTTCGCTGCAATCATCAGAAAAAGATCTTAAACGAATCAAACCGATAGGAAATTAAAGCTTTAAAGAGATGTGTTCATTTTTTTGTAAAGTTGTACATGAACTAAGTTGTACATGAACTTAGGGATTGTGTGCCATTTGGGAGCTAGTCATTTTGTTGGTTAGTAATATACCAGTGAGTTATGAATATGTGAGAATGAATATATGAAAATTATATATTTGAACTGCAGATTAAGGAATGACTAATTGAATGATCATCGCTACTAAAGCACTACTAAAGCAATCTCTGGATGTTGTCCTTCAGTACAGCAAATTGCATCTGTCCCTGACGATGCCATTGAGCGGCGACAGCTCGGACGTTTAGTATTTTAGTGTATTTTACAAGGCCACAATTGTATTTTCATTTTTTATTCTTTATAGACTACTAAAAGCAGTAGTGAAAAAAAAACCCTGAAAACAAATTCAGGCTTGTGTGGGAGTCCAACACACGACCTCTGCAGTGCTCTAGCAACTGAGCCAACAAGCCATCTGGCTGCTGCTCTTTTTGCTTGTTCGTACTATACCCTTGAGAGATGAATATGCGAGAATGAATATATGAAATCGTATTGTAATGAGACACTGTGGGTGTCTTACATGACACCAGAACGTAGAGATCGAATGTGCTCTTGATCGACTGAAAACCTTTGACGGCTAGCTCTTCAGTAATCGTGTTCACCGTCGATATTATTAAAAGCTTACTACATTGTTTTGGAGAAAAAGTAAAATTTTATTAAAACAGGGTACCCCATTCAGCTCAAAGGCTGGTATCCATATAGCCTCCCACGCAGTCGTTGTTTGGGGACTCGTATTTCACCTCCTCCCCACTAACGCCTGCTTACCCGAAGCCAACATTCCTTTCCCATTGTTTGACTCGCGGGCATCCTAGCCAATCACGACTCGAGCAACTGTCCAGCGATGACAAGTAAAATTAATCCTTATACGTGCTTCTTTCTCTCGCGAATTTGTAAACGTATCAAAGCGCTGGAGCCGATTTGTTTTTTAGTAATGCAATGTGTTACAAGAGACTAAAGCAAATAAGAATTTAGACGCGACCAAGTTAGAAATCTGAAGCATTTATCAGTCGATCAAACATAGAGTAAACCGACGTGAAATTATCACACATGTTACAACAACAAAAGCTAACAAAGCTCGATCTCTCATGGTCTTGTGATCAAATCAGATGAAATTCGCCCACGCAGCGATCCCAAAACGTCCTGGGGAAGCGGTCAGAAGTTATCAAACACCGATGGCATAGACTATGCCAACTAGTAGTTTTTTCTTCAGTTCACGAGATGCGGACGGCAAAATTATCCAGCTTATTACCTAGCAGCTCGCTTGATCCACTGCGCGCTATAGTCTACCCATGGCAAAGTTTCCTTCCTCCAAATCACTCAGACTAACCCGAAAATACGCCAATACTTTTTAAATAAATGACTCGGCCCTTCACCAAATTCACGAAAAGTGACACAACAGCTACAACATGACCAGCGGCGAGGAAATCGATGAAGATTGAAGGTGAAGCTTGCATGATACTGAAATAAGCGTCTTTCCGTAACTAGTCGGCATGTTGACGGAAATATTATTGCTACTTCCTCTCACAAATTCTTAAATTGAAGTCAGTTGATATGCATTTAAACAGGAAATTTTAAACGTACAGCACACGGTGATCAAAGCTTGCTCAAGCTCTGTCTCCGCTATGTTGAACTATCCCGAGAAAAGCGTCCTGAGGTGAAGGTCAACCTTCCAGAATTTAGTAGGTAAAATGCGATTGGCTGAGCGGCGGGAAAGGAATGTTGGCTTCGGGTAAGCAGGCGTTAGTGGGGAGGAGGTGAGATAACGAGTTCCCTAAAAACGACTGCGTGGGAGGCTAGTATCCATAGCGGCCCTGAATAAATAACATCAGGTTAAAAATACAATTTATGTGCCTACATTAAAACTTTGTAACTATACGTTAAAAAAAACTTAAAACTACGTTAAAACTGCAATACTAGTATGCTAAACGAAACCACTAAGAAATTATTAAAAATTTTCGCTCCGTTAAAAAGAAACGTGTTTTTTATTCCAAAATTCGATTTCACCCTAGGTAACAATAACCTACTGCTCTGCATTGTGGAATAGCTATGAATGTTCACTACGGTGTCCGTGGGTACGGTTTTTCACACTCAATTTTCAGTGGCCTGAGAGAGAGTTACGGAACCCTTCCTCTGCTCATGGTTTAGTTTTACTTCATGGGCAGCAATCGTCATAGTTTAATGTCTACCAAGCGAAGCATCCTTACGTTTAATGAACCAATTGCTTTTATCTACTCTTTGTATAAATTTATGAATATATAGTTTGCTTATTTAAAAATATAAATATATAGTTTGCCTACTTAAGGAAAAAACACAAAAACACTTAAAGAGATAACATTATTATATACTGGGAGGATGGTAAGAGAAATATTGTATGATTTTAACGCCTTGATAAAGCGTTTTGTTAATGAGCCAACTAGTGAGGCTGGAATTTCGCCAAATAAGGTTTTTCAGTCTATGGAGGTTATTCAAATTGAAAAGTTTAGTGATTTCAATAACGTAGAATATTCCAAATGGGAAATATTGTTTGAGGTTAATGGTGATGAAATTACTGTCATCGGTATTAATTTCGATTATAAAAATTATATTGAAGTGAACAAATTTAGTCTATTTGAAAAGGCAATGAGGAGAGCTGTGAGAAGGATTAACCAAATTAGAAAGCAATCATCTGAGATCGATGAGAGGTATCAGACTTTAGTCCTCAATCAATATAATTCTGAGAGCAATGAAATTGATAAACAATCGTTCAAGATTGATAAAAGGTTTTAGAAGCTAATAATCGACCAATATAAGAGTGAAGAAGATAAACAACAGGATAAAATTGATAGAAAGTATCAAGAACTGATTTCCAATGAAATGAAATTATCTAATGATATATTAATGAGAGAGAGTAAGAAAATGAATAAGCTTAATAGTAAACCGGTGCCAAGTAAGGTGGTTTATAATCTTGAAAATTTATTTGGAGATGATCCGTTTCCAGAATTTCTTAAAAAGAAAACGAAAAAGAGTAATACTTTTGATAAAACAATGAAGAAGGTGTCGAAAAAGGGTGAACGCATAAATAAACAATCATCCAAAATCGATAGAAAGTACCGAAATTTGATGTCCTATGAAATAATGAAGAAGGTGTCGAAAAAGGGTGAACGCATAAATAAACAATTATCTAAAATCGACAGAAAGTATCAAGAACTGATGTCCGATGAAACATCAATAACGGAATACCCGCTTCCGCAGTTCATATATGATTCATTTCATATATCATTCACACTCATTTCTTTCACGGGAACATATGAACCCATAATTGACCTGCTCTCAACGTCAGTGGCTTCATAGCTCAGTTGGTTAGAGCATCGCACCGGTAATCACGGGGTCACGGGCTCAAACCCCGTTGAAGTCCTGAATTTTTTTCAGGCTTCTTTTCGCAATTGCATTAATTGCGTTCACAACTGCGAGGATCATTCTTCATTTGGTTTCATTTCCGCAGTTCATATATGATTCATTTCATATATCATTCACACTCATTTCTTTCACGGGAACATATGAACCCATAATTGACCTGCTCTCAACGTCAGTGGCTTCATAGCTCAGTTGGTTAGAGCATCGCACCGGTAATCGCGGGGTCACGGGTTCAAACCCCGTTGAAGTCCTGAATTTTTTTTCAGGCTTCTTTTCGCAATTGCATTAATTGCGTTCACAACTGAGAGGATCATTCTTCATTTGGTATATATAATACGTTAGATAATTTTCGCAGGGATGAAATGAAAATGAGTAAAAACAAAAAAAGAGCCGAAATGAGTTTCATCAAATTATTTGAAAAAAGACTCAGTAAGATTTCAGGCAAGAGAGAGTTAGTGTCAATGATTTTAGATGTCGAGGTATCTGTTCCAATTACAAGATCATCAGAAGAAAACGACGTGGATGAGTTTAATATTCCACGAAAGAAAGTGATTAAAACAAAAAAATATCATCAAACTGTAATAAAAAGTTACGGACCATTTACAGTTGAAAAACCCAAACGAATGAACAATGATGACATTTATAAACTTGCGATGTACGTGTTATTGAGGAACAAATTCAATGTATTATCGGGTGAGTTCATATCGGCTATCGGCTGCAAGATGATAAAACTTGATAATAAACAAAACAAAAAACAGAAGATGGGTAATTTAAAACTTGAATCATACTTGTTAAACAAACAACGACCTATCAAAAGCCATGGAGTAAATACATGCGTTGTTGACTATGTATGGGATCAAGTACAAGGAAAACGAGGGTTTAAAACATATACCTATGACAAGTTGAAGAATGAAATATATGAGTACGTACCTGAAGGTGATATGATAAATACTGAAGAGTTGATTAATTGGGCAAAAGAGTGCCACAATAATGTTTCAATTCATGCTTTTGATGCGAGGTAAAAAAAATTCATTGCACATGTTATAACTAACGCTCGAACAGATGTTGTTTTAGTGTATATCGTTAAAGATTATCATTGCCATCCTATCACAGATGAAAAACTCAAAATTGTTGCATCAAAAGCGAACCAAGGTGGCTGTCATGATTTATTGCGGCATATGACAGAACTAAAATGGACAAGAAGACATGAAAACGTAACAAAAATTGACTACGTCGACGAGATATGTAATTTTGATAAAGAGAATCATATTGTTATCCTCCCTGAAAATGCCAAAATGAAAGAAGCCATTGATTTGTATAGCAGAAATGAAAATTATTACGTTGAATACTTGCATTGGAACAATAACGGCATTCTTGATGCTTTCATTGATCATAAAAAGAATATGTACCTTTTGAATGAAGAATATGATACGAGAAAAACTATCTGCGACAAACTATTTGAAATATATAAAACACATGACTTCAAATGGACAAATCAAAGCTATACATCAGTTGCAACAAGTTTATTCAAGCAATTAAACGGTCATATTCCTGAATCATCTTACAATACAAATACACGAGAAATACTTGATGAATATTATCCAAGAGCTTTGCAATGGTGTACAACAGATGATATACCAGAAAACGCTGTCAATATAGACATATCAAAATGTTATCCAGGCATCTTGTTAAACAATAATCACGAAATTCCTATTTACAGTATTCACGATGTCATCCAGCCGTTTAAATGTAAAAGTGAATTAAGCCAATGTGGTGAATTTTATATCGACGAAACAACAATCGACTTTTACAGTAATCCAATTAAAATAGAAGCCGGATTTTACAGCTCTAATTTGGTATCTTACCTAGTTGATATTTTGTATATGCCCGTAAGTCAAATTAAACATAAAATAGTCACGAAGAAAGCTCTTAAACCAGGTACGTTTAAAGAGTTCATCAAATACATATTCGACAACTTTTCAGAAAGTGAAGCTAAAAAATTAGCAAACAGTTTTATCGGAGAACTTGGAAGAAAATATGATAAGATAAATCATGGTTTTATATGTACAGAATATGATACGGCAATGTGTTGTTGGACGTCTGCAATGGCTGAAGGCAAAAATGTCACAGTTTATCATTACAATATTTATCTCATTCGTGAACAAACAATTGATCGCATATTTTCAGACAATACAAGTATTAACCGATTTGTTATTTCAGAAGCTATATTAAAATGTTTGTTACTTATTGACGCATGTCATGGTGATGATAGTATACTTTATGGTTATAACACAGATAGGATATATATTAGCAATCCAAAATGACATTCCAAAATAAAAAAGACGTGAAATTCAAAACTAGTAAAATAGGAAGAGCGTATATTACAGACAGTGAAATGGGTTACTTCGAGAAACATTACAGAGAAAACATGAGTAAGATAGAAACAGAGAAAAGTGGTAAAGGTTGTATTTTTAATGGTCAAGCCGGTTCAGGTAAAACAACAAAACTTTGTAAGATGGTACAAGAAGCAAAAAAACCCACTCGTATTATCATTTACAAATAAAGCCGTTGAGAAAGTCAGAAGCAAATTAGTTGGAAGAGGGTTTGATAAAGAAAAAGTTAAACAATTTGTCATACATTTGATAGTTACTTTTGTGAATGGAATGGTACAAACGAAGAAACAAATATCAAAAGTCTCAAACATAAGACAATCTTTCTTGAAGAATTTAGTATGGTGCCAAATAAATGGATGACAAAGATTTACAAAGCCTTTACAATGTTTGATATCACCGTATATATGTTCGGAGATCCGAATCAATGTGAACCTGTTGAAGGCGGAAGTCTAATTAATTACAATTATTTGTACTCTAAAACAATTCGCGAAATGTGCCCAGAAATTAAAACATTGCAATATATTGAAAGATCGTGTAGATATGACATACAGACTCATAAAATGCTAGAAACATTTTTGAACCATGGTAAGTTATCAGTATATTTCGAACCAATCAATAAAAAGCTTTACAAAAACATATGTTATCTAAACTCAACGAGAATAAAAGTTAACACAAATTGCTGTGACGCATTTACGAAAAACAAGAGATATAAAACAGTTGATTTCAAGTACGATGGAAAAAAGGAAACCTATAAAGTGTGTCGAGGCATGCCAATAATTGCAACAACAAACATTAAAAACAAAAAGATTTTTAATACAATGGAATTTGTGATTGAAGATATAAGTAACTGGTTTTATAAAGTTCATAATGAATGGTTTGATGAAAAGGAGTTTGCTGAAAGTTTCATTCCAGGCTTTTGTATGACTGTTTATAAATACCAGGCTACAAGTATTAATGAGCATTACAATATATTTGACGTCAATCGCATGGACAAAAACAATTATATACGGCATTAAGTAGAACAACCAAGTTAGAGTACATTCATTTAAATAACAAGGAAGTAAATAGAAGGTACATCAATAGAAAGCAACCAACGTTAGAGATAGTTAAAAGCAAATTTAATAGTTTGTTCAAGAATGGAAAAATTTGTAAAATAACATTTGACAATAACATGATATGTATTGGGTCGACTTATGAAGATCTTAAAACAAGAATTAAAAGACATTTGTTAGACAATAAAAGCCGAGTTTACAAATACAAAAATGAAAATCCGAAAATAGCATTGATTGTAAATGCTCCAAGTAAGGACAAGAAGAGTTTGGAAAAAGTTGAAAATAGATATATTCAAGAATATGCTGAATTAATGGGTGAATTATTGTTGAACATCAAAGCAAATCCAATAAAAACCAAAAAATAGAATACAAGGTAGCAATTGAAAATCAAAAACAACTCGAGGAAAGAATAGCTAAACTAGAAAAGAAATTAACTATCAAAGACGATACAAAAAACAGTCATTGGTTCTTCGATAGTATTATTGAGGGGACCAGATAAAAAACAATGGCTAGATATGGTAAAAAACCAAATGACAAAGCATTAGAACAGATAAATGCTAAAAAACAAAAATTAATCGATAAATTAACAAAAGAAGATATGAAAGAAGAATTAAACGATAAAATAACAAAAGAAGATATGCCTGACGAGGATAAAATGAAAGCTATAAGAAGATGGCAAAACGAAAAATTCAAATGTTTGAAATGTGGTAGAATCTATAAGAATAGACTCAAAATTTATCACATCAAAAGATGCTATGAATAGCCAGAAACAATTATATTTTTTGGCTACCAAATAGCAAACAGTATATGTTATATACTGAAAACGTTCTTATCATATATAGGTTAGATAAAGTTTTGTTTTAGTTTTTGGCACAATCATCATTTCTCATATATCCTTTAAATCCCTGAATGGTATCCAACTATTAAAGTTGTCACTATATCCTTTCCACTTTACTAAAGCTTGTTTCTTCTTGTAATCTCTTCGAATGACTTTATCAATACGGAAAACATTCTGTTTGGCTTTTAATAATTCAGGTTCATAAAAACTCCCTTCAATATCTTCACCTCTGAGATCTTTTAGTTTGTATGTGATTGGATTAGTGTATTGGATCTTATCTATTATGAATAATTCTTCGGTCCAGTTTGGTGTATAACCCTTGTCGAACACATTCCGTTTATACTTGGATATTCGAACCTTGTCATCAACCTTAAATTTTGGTTTATTTTGTAATGTTTCCATTTCACCATATAAATTAAAATACACTATTCCTTCATTCTTTTTCTTTGAAGCCTCTGTGGGTGTCATCTTTATGCTTGAATGTTTTGTGTTATTGTACTGTTTTAATATTTTAGGTAATATGTCTATGTACTGTGTATTGCCTTGAATTGTGAACTGCTTCCACATCTTGGACTTCATTGTTCTATTTCATCTTTCAACCACTGAGGACTTTTCTTCATTCTCGGTGGAGTATATATGTATCTTATTTTTCTCTAGCAAGTCCTTCAAGTGTTTGTTGTAAAACTCTTTACCTTTATCAACCCATAGATATTGTGGGCTTCTGCCTTCCTTGAATATTGTTTGAAATGCTTCAGTTACAGTTTCACCCTTTTTATCCTTCAGAGGAACAATCCAACCATATTTACTGAAAACATCGATAACCATTAAAAGATATTTATAACCTTTATTCCATTTGCTGAATGTTTGCATTTCAACAAGATCAGCAGCCCATATTTCATCAATTTTATTTACAATCACACGCCGTCGAGTAAAGTTGCGTTTTATGGTTTTATGCAATTCATCTGCTAATTTTTCTTGCCAGTTTTTTCACTCGACGGCTTTTTCCGTTTTTTTGCTTTTTACCACCCAAGCCTAGTTTCTCCTTTGTTGCAATTGCATTACGAGCCAACATATGTCCCCATTGTCTATCATTCCATGGAATGGCATCAAGAGCAGCAACCATTTTTCGGTCTGCTTTGTTTTTGCATTTCCTATCATCTTTACAAATGGAGTAATCAACATCATGTTGCATGGCAACAGCATCTGTCTTACCGGTTGGCTGCTGATATATCTCAATTATTTCACCAGTTGTTGGGTTGTATTTAAGCTGCTCATCAAGAGGATTGTATGGACCTGTGTAATTATGGCCTGGTAAAGTCCAACCTGATTTTGGTTTAGGAAGCTTACCAATAGCCTTATGAATATCAATAGCACCGCCGTAATTCAATCCCTTGATATCGGTTTTATGCCTACGTTTTGGTCTAATTTTTGTTGATAATTGTACCAAACCCTCTTTACCTACTTTACTTATAATTGGTTTAGCTTTATCTAGAGCAAAATCGATGGCTTTTTGCTGTAGATTTGGGTTTCTCATTGCCTCGGATGCATAATATCTACCAGCCTCAAGACCCTTCTTTGCTAGAAAAGGGACACCATGACGAAGAAAACCCTCAAGAGCAGTATCTGCTACTGAACTTAATATACCCACCCCTTCCTGGTTCTTAACGAATTTAGTCTTTGTGATTCCACATTCAGCACAAGTGCATTTTAGCATAGTAGCATTTTGTTTTTTCATATCGCTCAGATCCTGGCACACAATCAGTGTCTTTCTTCTGTTTGACACAATATGATTTTGTCATTATATATGTAAGTTAGATATTTATGATTTTTTTAGTTTTTGATAAATTTGTATAAAACCAATTAAGTTATGATGAATATTATGCTCGTTTCCCGTATCCCATATCTATTACCCACTGTCCATAACTCTTTTTTCCTCCATTATCCTTATACCTTTTGTACTCTCTCTTATAGCCAGCAACAAGGGCTTTAGCGTCTTTTTTAGACATAGTTGGTCCAGACAGTGCCTTTATCAGCAGATTTATCCTTGTTGGAACAGCCTTCAACCGGTTCAATGGATTTGCCTGTTCCAAAAGTTTGTCGACAATACCCGCCCCTTCATTACCCCTGTAATAATCAACGTTGTCTTTTACACCTTTGAATGCTTGACCTGCTAATATCTTTGCTAGACCGGCAAAAGAGGGAGCTGGAGTTACAAAATTAGACAATATATAAGCAGCTTTATCAACATCTGAAGGACCTTTATTTTGTATTTTTCTGATTGTTGATAGTGAGGCTCCTCCTGTTTGTTTGTTTGTGATGAATTTTGATTTTGTGATTCCACATTCAGAACAAGTGCATTTCAGCATAGTTCGACCATTTTTAGTCATTTCAAACCGTTCACTTCCAGGTACACATTCAGTGACTTTCTTCTGTTTAATGCAATATGATTTTACCATTATACAAATATGTTAGACATTTTTAAAATAATAGCATTAATTGACCTTCCTCATTCTCAATAATATCATCAATTGAAAAAATTTTTACATCCATTCCTTTCATTAATTTCCTGTGTTCTTCCAATCTTATTTTTGTTGCTGCTGGAACATGTAAAATGTCGTTACCATTAAGAGAGTTTCTTGAGAGTCTTATAATAATAGTTTGCCTTTCATTATAAGCAATTTTTAGTTTAATCTTTTGATTTTCAGATAGTTTTACTTTGTTTCAAAAAGTTGAGACATTTATATAAGTGAATTAGATATTTTTAAAGTAGTTCATGACGAACGATTTATTCAGTTTTTTATCATGTATTGTATTTAGAATTGATCTGCCTTTTTGTCTCTCGAGAAGATAGTACAAACACCAATATCCACACAACATAGAATCACGCTCTTGTATCTCATCTCCAGAGTATACGAGTTGTTTTCTACTTGTAGCCATATATTTTTGAACTTCTATTGGCATCATCAGTCCGAAAGAGTCGAAGTATTCACAGTATGTGTCGATATTCCGATAACATACCCAATGAGTGCCAGGTCCAATATGGGTGTCAAGATTGACTATTCCACATTCTCTTCTGATTTGTTTTGGTAAAGCATCCCGACTAAAAACTCCTCAAAAATGTTTGATGTTAAGATGTTTTACCCAATTCAATAAATCAAAGTTGGATAGTTGTTAATGAGTTTTTGTCTTAAAGAATTGTTCCAAGTATAGGGATTGAATTGAAAGGACTGTTTTTGCCTAGCAGAAGACCTTTTCCTTTCTTTTTTTTTTTTTTGTCTTTGGACTATCCCATGTACCAACAACAGGTGGTGATTGATATGGCATCAAAATATGATTTCCACCATCTTTTTTCATTATAACTTCACTTGGAACATGCACAGGTATTGATCGTCTCGGACGACGACTTTCAACATGTAAACCTTTTCCAGTCAAGGCTTTCAGAAGCAAAGGAACTCCAATACTCGCTAAAAGTGTTCCAATAAAACCACCAGATTGAGATTTTGTTGGTCTTATAATAACTTCTCCACCAGACTGCAGAGCATTGACAATATCTGTTTTCTGTTTTTGGGTTAACATGTCTTTATAAGCTATCAACTGGTTGATTTTGCTTTGAAAACCTCCCTTTTTTCCAAATAGTTTATCAATTCCAAGACTTCCAAGAGCTGAAAGAGCACCTGTTGCCAATGCTGGAGCTGCTTTTGATACAGCTGTAGTTGCGTATGGTAGTAATTTTGATCCAAGAGAAAACAAACTTGACCAAAGAGAACCACCATGTACAATAGCTTTTCTGATTTGTGTCTTTGATATCTTAATGTCTGATCCTTTATTCATGCTTTTGGCTTTAATCAGTTTTTTGATTTGTGTTTTTGTTAACAAAAGTTGATCATTACCAGATAATTCTCCATTTGATAATCGTATTGTCACAGCTGAATTTGTTTCATATGCTTTTGCAAGCTTTTCTTTCTGACCCGGTGACAGTGTTACTCCATGAGGATGATAAGTAGTCATATAATATATAATTAGATAAACGTTTTGGAATTATATTTAAGAAAAAGAAAAGGTTTTTACATCGATCTCAGAATCAATTTTCCATCAATCTTTCTCATCTCAACATCCTGTTCACAGAGGACTAGTGCATATACACTACAGTCTGCGTCTGTTCCAGCACTCAAAGTGTATTTGAAAGTTAGTTTTGTCATCCCATCCCGAATATCTGTTTTCTGTTTTGTCAAATCGAAATAGATAAAGGGGAATATGGTGCCTAAGTTAGCCCTGTTTAGAAGAGTGCTTTCACAAAAATCATTGATGCCTTGGACATACTTCAAAACATCTCTGAATACCCTTGATGGTTCTGTTGATGGTTTATAATGAACCTCTGGATAATCAATTCCATTGCCAACCTCAAGATGACAACTCGTCATTGTTCGGTTATTTGCAACTGAAAATGTGTTATACAAGAATTTATTAGCTGTCTGAGATTCATCATTTGCATCGTTGATTATGAAAACAAATACATGCCTCGGTTTGTTTATTCCTGTTGAAATACGGAAATTACCTGTCTGTTGTCTTGTTGAGTTACCTCTCTCAACCGTTTCTTTAAGATAAGTCCACTTTCTTGTATCAAGATATTTGCTCATGTATAATGACTTTCCTTCTGCATTAAAAACAATAGGAGGGACAATTAACTGAAATTTGGTGAGTACAACATGACAATTATCAGCAGCCTGCCAAATTAAATTAGCATCACTTTCAAGTGTTAGGTTCAACTCTATTTTCGAGTTAGGTAGAAGTTCTCCGTAAAGGCCCTTGAAAAATCCATATCTATTCAATGGTATTTCTGCATTTACAGTGCCATTTGCACCATTTAACAGTAGTTTACGAGATGCAAATCCTTTATTATAAGTGGCTTGAGCTGCTCTATTATCAGCATTTCTGTTTGTGTCAAGATAAAAAAAACTCATTTGTCCCT
Organism: Pachyseris speciosa; assembly: GCA_016490735.1. Lineage (NCBI taxonomy): Eukaryota > Metazoa > Cnidaria > Anthozoa > Scleractinia > Pachyseridae > Pachyseris > Pachyseris speciosa. The sequence continues at coordinate 871,610 of JAEMWC010000092.1, read as the reverse complement.
TGAGAAGAAGCATAACCCTGGGAATACTGAAGCAAGTTTTTGATGTTTGTCGCTTGGTTAGCTTCTCTACATTCATAAACATCAACACCATTCATTTTTACATTTATGTGATGAATGAGAGAGAGAGCGGAATTTACAATTCCATTTCGATCATTAGCAGCTATATCAGTTCCATCCGCAAGCTTCTTTACAATGAAATCAACATTTAAACGAGCATTGAACCAATCGAATGGTGTAGTTTCTCCGCTGTTATCGACAACGAAACGATGACCTGTTTTCTTCTGATGAGCATCGTTTGCAACAACAGTATTCAATGCCGTCTCAAGTTCAAAGACTACATCTTCATTTCGTTCGATATATTTTGATTCTCGATAGTTTGTCATATACAATTAGTTTAGATAAAGTTGAGGGGGGTTTGAGAAGCCGTCTGAGTCTTTCATTCACTTCATAATCAGTTAATGTTTTTTCTGTTTTTTTAGTCTTCCACCTAAGAGATTACTGAGTCTTTCATTCACTTCATAATCGGTTAATTGTTCTGGTTTTGATTTTTTCGTTTTATTCTGTTCTGGATTTGTCTTTCTTTTACTTAAACGTTCTATTATTTTGTCACCAGCTTTTTTACCAGCATATTCACTAGCTTTTTTTCCAACTGCTTTGAAAATGTCTGTCAGACCTTCACCATGTTGTTTATTTTCATCCGAATCTTTCTCATTAAGTTTTTTATATTCAAACCGTTTCATATAATGTTAGATTAGATAGGGTTCAGATTGTATTTTTTATATTCTTTTCTCAAATTAAAGTGGTGTCCCTCTCAAAAAGATTTCTATATACCAACCAATATCATTCAAATGAACTGGAGCTCCAGAAGAATCGGTAACATAAAAATGTATTGAACTGATTGTATGGGTTGAAACTGGATTATATGAAAGAAAACGAGGTTTGTAAGTAAAGGGTAAAGATCTGACTAGATTGCTAACTGGAATAACAGCAATAGTACTGGTGCTATTCCCGTCAACGATACTGTCTATGACTTTATCACAGTTAATATAAATTTCATCCACCCCTCTTGTGATATCAAGAAGATATGCTCCATACTCTGTTTGTGTAACTATTTTTGACTCAAAACCGATAAGTTTTCTGAATTCAAAATTTCTTAGATCCACTTCATAATTTTCATCAAGTTCAATCAAAATACGATATGTTGATAAAACGAAAAACATATTGATACCATACTTCTTTTTGGCATCATTGGGATCATCAACAACCAAATGTTTATTTTTTCTCATAAACTCATGAATATAATAATTGATATCATCATATGAATACATACCATCAACAAAAATTATTGTTTCCCAGTTTGTACCTTTGTTGTAACTGTATTTTATTTGATTGTTTCCAAACGATTGTCTGATATTGTACCAACTGTATGTCATATTGATAGTTTTTACAGCAATATCATACTTCATTTCATTTGATAATTTGAGAGGCCTATTGAATCTTTTAGTAAAATCATGACTAAAACTAACACCAACTTTGTCTGTTAAATCGTAATGAAATTTCTGTCATATACTATTATATTAGATATTGTTTTATTAGGTCACGTGATTTTTAGGTTAAGTCATGTGACTTTTAGGTTAAGTCATGCGATTTGTCTCTATTTTACTAAAAAACATTCTTCTTTATCAAGTCGTTTAATAGTTTATCATCTATGACATTCAATCTTTTTAAAACATGTAATATCTTCACGAATTCATTTTTGACATCGTTACTGTTATTTCCAGCAGAAATAGACCCTCCAAGCAGCTCGAGTCGTGAAAGCAAGTCTTCTATATTATTATAATAAACAACACCAGCTCCAAGCTTTGAGAATTTCTTTGATGTCCGGTGGATTGGTATTTCACTCGGTCTGTTGAGGTCATTGAATACAGTTCTTGCCAATTCAGAGTATTCCTTTTTTCTGTTGAATCTTTTTGTCAGGAGATCAAGTATGTCAAAGTCAACCTGTTTATCATATACTTTTTAACCGTTTTTATGAGCCACAACTTTTAACTGTCCAAAGAGTTTTGGCATGTCAATCATCAAACCACCATATTGTCCATTTTGTGAAATTTTATAGGCGTTTCTTTTTCTCTGTGTGTAAATTCCTTGCCCTGTGTATTTGAAAGAAGCCAGTACATCTGCAATCGTTTCTCTGTATTTCTTCAAAGTTTGTAATTCTTTTTCATAAGATTGTTTATCTTCTAGTGTTTTTACATGTGCTTTTTTACTTCCTAGTCTTTTTGCGATTTCTCCAGCTTTTTTCTTTTCTTCAAGTAGATTCTGTGGGCTTACTTGAGTCAAATCATTTGGTTTCAAAAGCTTGTGACTTTTTAATATAATTCTGTCATCTTTATTGAAATTGTTATCGATCGCTAATATGGTGGTTTTTTTCTTGCTAGGTTCAACTAGTATATCATCATCTTGATCCTCTTTTGGTGCTTCAATGGCTTTAGGAAGTTCCGAACCTAATATAATTGCTCTGCGATTCGTTTCTATAACATCATCAAGTCCTTGTGTTAAAGCTAGTTGGTTTTTTTTCAACTGTTCAATGACTTCATCCTGTTTTTTGTCTATGCTTTCTTTAACACTCTTCTGAACATCAATAGAAGGTTAAATAATTCTGATGTTTCATCATATACATCCTGTTTTCTGTTTTCATAAGTCTTGACAACCTCACGAACCTCTCTCGTCTTATTTCCAGCTTCAATTCCACTTTGTAGAAGCTTTTTCATTCTCTCTATATCCATATAGTTATGTTAGATAAAAAAAACTTATCTCAACTTAAATGTTATTATCTAATGTAATTATATGGAAATACCTAACTATGACAGTGGTGAGGAATCAAATAATTGTTTCAAATAATTATATCCTTTCATGCCGAAAAATATATTCAGGATGCTTCTCGCTGGAAATTCAGGATCTGGCAAAACCAATTTTTGAGTCATATTTTACTCAAACCATGGATCTATTACGATCAAATCCATTTATATGCTAAAAATCTTGATCAATACAAATATCAGACTTTAATGGAAGAAATGGATGAAATAAGCAAACAAGTTGGTTACCCTGTTTTAATATGCAGTCAAGATGAGATTTTACCAGTTGAACAACTGCAAAACACTGATATACAGAGATTGGTTATATTTGATGATTTTGTGTGTGAAAAAAAGCAGAAGCCTCTCATAGACTATTTCATTCAAGGACGACATAAAAACTGTTCAGTGATATATCTCACTCAATCTTTTTACGGATGCCCGAAACCAATCAGATTAAATTGCAGCCATTTTTGTCTTTATGACTTCCCATCATCAAGAGAAAGAAACTTGAAATTGAACTTGAATTGAACTTGGAATTGATAAGGATAAGTATATTAAAGCAACTAATAAACCATATTCTTTCTGTTATGTTGACAAGCCAATGAAAACAGTAAAGAGAAACTTTTATGGTAATATCTAATCTAATATTATATGGGTGTATTTAACGATAACCCTTCACATGATCACGTTGGTCATATAAAAATAGGTGAAAGAGGTCCAAAAGGAGCTGATGGAGTTGGATTCAAATTAACTGATAATGGTAATTATGACATTGATAACAAACGTTTGACAAATGTTGGAGAACCACAATCAAACAAAGATGCTGCCACAAAAGAATACGTAGATCATAATATAACGGGTGGTGAGCATTCGGCCTTTGTTAAGAAAGATGGAAGTATTGCAATGACTGGCAACCTTGACATGGGGCGAAACCTTATCACCAACATGGTTTACGCAAAGGATGACCTCGATGCTACGAACAAAAGCTACGTTGACTCTGAAATTGCAAGTTGTTTGAAACGGGACGGAACCGACCCGGCGTTGGGTGATCTGAACATGGCAGGATACACAATTGAGGATTTGAAAGACGCCGACAGCAGCACGCCAGCTGAAAACGCCGTCAACAAAAAATATGTAGACCAGAGGTTGCAAACCAAACTAGATGCGATTGCTCAAAAAAATCTCAACATGAACAACAACGCCATTATTGATCTTGCTCCACCCGTCAACGCAGATGATGCGGCAGCAAAAAGATATGCTGACGAGTATTTTCTTCGACGAGACGGTTCGACTGCGATGTATGGCGATCTGTCAATGTCCAACCATAAAATCGAAAATGTTGGGGCGCCGGCCACCGACAAAGATGTTGCCAACAAAATTTATGTTGACGAAGCCCCTTTTCTTAAACTTACCGGCGGTCAAATGAATGGCGACATTGACATGGACAACAACACGCTTGCAAACTTAAAAGACCCTGTGGCGGCAAGCAGTGGGGCAACTAAAAGATATGTCGACGCAACCCATGTTGATGCCTCTGGCACGGGCCCGCAAGAAAACCCCTTCAAATACCTCATGGAAGACGTTGACGAATCTTCTGCCGAAAACAACATTACAATGCACAGCATTAGTAGCTTTTCGGCGTCGCCCCACCAAATAAACAGAAACGCATACAATTTCACACTTATTGATGACAAAGATGGAACTGAACAGTACCGCAGCAGAATTGGGTTTAACCTTTTCAGACTTCCAATTGGTTTTTATACCCTCGTTGTGGAGTTTTTTCCCTCGGAAATGCGAAATGTAAGTGTTCATGCAACTGCCGACACATTGTCATTTGGTGCTCAAACTTCGAAAACATTTCAAGCAACGGCGACCATCGCTGCATATGTCAAAACAATATTGCATTTCCAAAAACGCCAGGCAGGCCAGCGGGAATATCTTTATTTAGATCTGCATGGTAAAACCGCATCTCCAGACCCAACTGGCCGCATGGTTATTTATGGGGTAAATGGCATAGTGGCTAAAGTTCCCTCAACTGTATTTGAACAGGTTTTCATCGTAAAAAATGGGGAAATGGTCCTGCAAGCTGATTTGGATTTGAATTCCAAACGCATTCACAATGGTGGTCTGGATATGTTCCGCTCTAGCGTCACCGGAATGGTAATGGAGACCGCCCTGGACCTTGGTACGTTTTCCCTTTATCAGCCGAAAATGGGAAATGATTTAGATTTAGATGGAAACGCCGTGACGAGTGGGTCGACAAACGTGTTTGATGCGAACAAAGGAGAGTTGACACTATACACTGATATGAATATGAATACCTTCCTTCTCAAAGAACCAAAATTGGGCGGTAATTTAAATTTGAATGGCAATTCAGTTTACGATAGAGACGAAGCTTTCTTCACTTATTTCGGTGGTTCTATTCGGTTTTCTAAACCTGTGGTTTGGCCTGGAATGGTTTGCCGACAAATAGGCCTTGTCACTACAATTGTTGAAAACCAAAAACATACTTTCGTATTCCCCTCATTTTGGTCCCCGTTCAATTTATTCACTTTTATAACTCGTTTGGAACTAAAAATATTTCCTCCTAACAATACAACGGGAGGGACGCTTTCTGTTCACTATAATCATCCTCATGACGGTAATAACGCTCTTCTCAAATCATTCAATATTCCAATTAGTCAAACATATGTAACATTTTCCCATCTTTTTCTCAGAATACCCAATGATACAACTAGCGTATCATTCGTAACAAATAAAAGTAGAAAAGGCGCATTGGCACGTTTGTTTGTCGATTTCGTTGCATAATTAATATAATTATTTTATATATGATAAGAGATATAATCAGATATGTGGATTATAAATTTGATGAAACTAAACAACAACATAATCATGTTAATGACACAATTTTAAAATCATGCTTAGTATATCAATTTCTCCATTATAGGAATTTCAAAAACTTACTTTCAATTGACAAAATTTTAGAGATAAATAATGGAGAAATAGGGTTATTGGGACCGGGGAATGGCTGTATCACAACATTTTTAGACAGAACGCTAGGTTGGTCTGATTTCATGCACACACATTCTGTTTTACATGATGCTTATGGTCGTTTTTATGATCGCCATTCATTAGACAGAGGATATACATTTGCTATGTCAGAAAATATAACACCAAAACTATTAAAAAAAAAACCTTTGTGTGGTCAAATTTCTTGAATACTTTGTTGCATTTTTAAAAGATATAGAATTTAAAATAAAAAATTAATTGTATAAACAATTATATATGAAAAACTTACGAAAGAATATTTTTAGCTGGAACCATATTTCAGATAAATTAAAAGAAGAAGAAGTGAATGAGCTAAAATCTTATTACAAGACGTATCACAGAAAATGTTGGGCTTATAAACGAGCCATGAAAAGATTCAAAAAATGAAGATCGCAGGTAATTCGCTATCTGTCTTATTCGCGAGTGGAGGATTGGTTGCAATTATTGTCACAGGTGGTGGTGGTGTGTAAATATTCATGAATTTCTGAATCGCAATTCAATAAATATTCAAGATTATAAACCACCTTATTTGGCGCCGGTTTATTATCATTAGGCTTATTCAATTTCTTATACTCTTTCATTAATATTTGATTAGATATTCTTTTGACCATTGGTACTTATTAATAGTGTCATCTCTTTAAGTGTCTTTCCTTAAGTGGGTAAATTGATGATTTTTAAGTTGAGATATATTTTTTTTGTATCATAAAGTGCATTGCAAATGAAATCATAAGATGAAATTATTGTAGGGTGCATACTTCGTGTTGAGGCCACTGAAAATTGAGTGTGAAAAACCGTACCCACAGACACCGTAGTATGTTCGAAAATCTAATGAAAAATCTTCACGAAGCAAACAGCGACATCCAGAAGCTAGTTGATAGCCTATCACAGGCTATCAAGCAGAGTGTGGTGGTGCACAGTGACACAGAAGCGAGAAGGAACGTCCGAGCCCCAAGTGTTTACTCGGTGGGTCAAAGCTTCAAAACGTGGCTATGGCAGTTTTTGCAGTAAGCGAATTTGGTACAATCAAACCGTCGGTTAGTCGCGCTTATTTGCTCACCCTGCTGGATCAATCAGCGTACAAAGCTGTTGCACTGCTGAAGATTTCGCAATGGCTACCTTTCGGTAGCGGTACGTTTGGTTCGAAGGTTTGAATCGGGCAAAACAAAGAAAGATTACAAATTGCAGTTGCGGGCAAGGTGTCAAAGGCCCAACGAAGATTTCGATGGATTCGCTGATAGTCTGACGTAATTATATTGGCTGAGAGTGCATATACTGAGGCAGACTATTCCTTTAAGGTGGAACTAGCCATGGAGCAGTTTATACAAGGAGTATGTGACGGTCAACCGGCGTCGCTTGTGGAGGCCGTGTGTGTTATTCACCAGTTGGAAGGTGCAGCCGATAGTGATAACATTCCGTCGGGGATTCGCGATCACGGAACTCGCCTGGGTAATTCGCGAATTGGAGCGAAAAGCAGACTCGGCTTACACCCACGGTGCCGAAATGAGGTTGTTTGTTATGCTTGCCAGCGACAAGGCCATTTCGCACAAGATTATCCACAAAAAGAGGCGGGAAACGGAGCTCGGGGCCTGCCAAGGGCCACACAGTCCTCGTAACATCCGTACATGTGGCCCTAGCAGAAACTGTCGTCAATGTGGTAGACAATAATACAGTTGCAAATAACCATGTACTTTCAGCCATATCAGACTCTGGAATCTATGCCACAGAGATGGTGTGACGTGCGTATTGCTAGACGCGGGGATGACTGTTGCTGCTCTATGTGAGAATAACTGACGAAAGAGTGGGCACGCCTCAAAACTCAAACTATAAGAGGAAAGTTAACTACTGCCAATGGAAATGAACTGACTGTCCTAGGAGAAACGGAGGTGAGACTTCGACTTCGCTGACCGGTTAGCTCAGTTGGTAGAGCACCGGACTACCATGTGGGAGGTCGCGGACTCAAACCCCGGCCGGATCAACACTCAAGGTCTTTAAATAATTGAGGAGAAAGTCATACGTTTGTTATTACATCTACAAACGGTTAGACTTTATAGTCTTCTCGGATAAGGACGATAAATCGTAGGTTCCATCTCGCAACACTAACACCTAATAATCTGTGGGACGTTAAAGAACCCACACACTGTTCGAAAAGAGTAGGGGACGTAGTTCCCGGTGTGGTTGTTTATCTCTATCTTTCATCTGTCTTTGACATTCAGTCTTTGATCAGCAGCTGGACGAATTGCTAGCCAATGGTAGAATTGAGCCGGCTCAAAGCCCTTGGAGCAGCCCAGTTGTACTGGCTCGGAAACATGATACATGACGTATGTGCATGGATTTTCTGCAGCTCAACCAGTCAACAGAAAAGGATGCTACACCCCTGCCCAGGACAGACGACGTGTTGGAGGCCTTGGCGGGGGTTCAGAGCCTTGATCTAGCCTCTGGATATTGGCAGATGCAAGTGAAAGAAAAGGATAGACCCAAACCTGCGTAATCAACTCATCGTAGACAATTTCAGTGAATAGTCATGCCGTTTGGATGGACAAATGTGCCTGCCAGCTTCACCCGATTGATGAGTCTAGCACTCAGTCGACTAACTTGGATTCACTGTCTGGTCTACTTAGATGACATCATCATCACTTGGTTCCCAACCTTTGAGGACCACATCTTACCGTCTACGTTTTATCTTTGACAGAATAAGGGCAGCTGGTTTGAAGCTAAAGCCAACCAAGTACCAGTTCCTGAGGAGGGAAGTCACTTTTTCTGGGCCACGTCGTGACCCCGGCGGGAATAAAGACGGATACAGAGAAAGGTAAGGCTGTTGAGACTTTGCCAGTGCCCCTGAATGTGAAAGGGCTGCAAAGTTTCCTTGGTCTGACTAGCTAGTATAGGCGTTTCATCTCAGGATTTTCAATGGTTGCGGAGCCGCTTTACAAACTGTGTAGGAAGAATGCACTACATTGTTGACAAGAGGAACAAGTATCGGTATTTGAGGAGCTGAAACGTCGACTGAGCAGTTCACCAATACTGGGATATCTAGATTCCAGCCCTGGTAGTGGAACTCTCATCTTAAACACCGACGGTAGCCAACACCTGGGAATTGGAGCCGCTCTTTATCGCGACTGAGCGGGTGACTACTTACGGCAGTCGCTCCTTGAATGATCATGAGAAGAACTATTGTACAACTAGGTTGGAGATGTTTTCTTAAGCTACCTATGTTGACGACTTCCGTTACTACTTGTTTGGGAGGAAATTCCGTATGCGAACTAAGCACCACTCATTAAGTTGGTTGATGTCATTTAAGGAGCCTCAAGGGCTGGTGGCTTGTTGGCTTGAGCGTCTCCATGAATATGATTATGAAATTCAACACCGGCCTGGAAGGCTACACAACAATGCCGAGTCCTTATCAAGGACACCCAGACGAAACCATGGGGAGAGTGCCCCTCCTGTGCTCCCCCAGTGAATCCAAACGTGGCTGCAGTCACTAGCGAGGCTCAATGCGGTCAAAACCACTGTGGCGTGAGAATGTTTGGTCTCTTGAGATGGTAGAGAAAGCTCAAGTCGAGGACCCTGATCTCGGCCCAGTCGTAGACCAGTTGTTACGGAAGTGGAGAAAAACGACTACCGAGGAGCTCCAGCCCTATAGCCCAGCCACACGTGAAGTATAGGCACAGTTTGAATTGCTTGAGCTGTGACAAGGAGTACTCTATCTTCAATCACCTGGAGACACGTCCGGGGCAAAGAGTAGGATGGTCCTTCCAAGCAACTTTTTAAAGAAGAACTCGCTGAATCTCATGATGGCCCAGCTGGTTTCCACTTGGGGCGAATGACGACTCTCTGGAAGATGAAGGCAAGAGAAGTGCATCGGTACTGTAGCAGGTGTCTAACATATGCCATGTTCAAATAACGACCTAAACCAAGAGAACCCTTGGAATCCATACCATCTGAGAATCCCTTGCAGAGAATCCATATCGACATAGTTAGCCCCTTACGTTCAAATGACGACCCGCCGAGGAGATCGCCGAGGAATCGCTACATCCTAACATTTCAGTGCAGTTTCACCAAGTGGGCAAACGCTTATGCAATTCCCAACCAGGGTGCTACAGCATGTGCCAAAATGCTCCTAAGAAATGGATGTGTCACTTGTTGGAGATCAAAAAGACCCGATGAACTGCCTATCACCCAGAGGGTAATGGCCAAATTAAGAACATCTACAAAATTCTCAGAAGCATACTGAAAGCAGGAGTTGAAGATGATCCTCAGAATTGGGATGAACAGCTGGACTATTGTATGATGGCTTACTGGAGTAGTGTCCATTCCTCCACAGGTCACACTCCATTTGAGCTAATGTTTGGAAGGCAAATGCGCAGTTCTCTGGATGTGATGATGGACAGAGCGCCAGACATTGAGTGTCAGTACTCCGAATTTGTAGCTGATCTTGAGAATGGTCTGGAAACTACATACGTGATGTGAGGCAAAGTCTGAAGGCCGCTCAACGACGGCAGAAGGATGCTTACCACAAAGTGGTCAAGCACGCGGTTTTTCAAAGTGTTGACTTGGGTCCTTCGCTACACTCCACGACTTAAGCCAGGTGAAGCCAGCAAGTTTCACTGACAGTGGGAGGGACCATATGAGATAGTGGCACGAGTCACTGATGTCACATGTCTCACTGAGGCCGGTGAGTCTGAAAGGGCTCATGAAGATGATCAGGTAGTTGGTTCATCTCCAATTGCAAGAGAAGAAAAATCCGCTGGGGTTGAGAGGGATGATGAAGGCGATTTGGGGGTGGCTTCCTGACTGCATGTTCTGGCCCGAGGCAAAGCCCAGTACCCTTGAGGAGATCCCCGACCGTTATGGTGAGTGGATCGTAAGCAAACACTAACAGATGTTGGAGCAGAAGCAAATAAATGACGAAGCGTTATCGCGTAAGGAAATCCAAACCCAAGTTGATAACAAAAGCTTGAGCATTGAGGGAACGTTGAGACATTATGAACAGTGTTTGTTCCATTAGCTTGTCTTAGAAAACTAAATGACCTTGGTACATCGACATTGTAGTTACTCTAAGGTGGCGGTGAATCCGGAGATTCATTGTATTAAAAGGGAGGGGGGTTAATGTAATGTGTGGGCGTCTTACATGACGCCAGAACTGAGAGATCGCACGTGCTCTCGATCGAGTGAAAACCTTTGACGATAAGCTCTTCTGTAATCTTGTTGACCGTCGATGTTATTAAAAGTTTACTACATGGTGTTGGAAAAAATGGTATTTTACAATACATTTGAAATGATCACTATAGAATGAATATGTGAATGATCATCGCAGTTATGAACTCTACTAAAGAAGTAGTGAAAATAAAGCCTGCATGAGAAAAAAAATTCAGCCTGGTACAGGAGTCGAAACCACGACCTCTACGACACCGGTGCAGCGCTCTACCATCTGAGCTAACAAGCCATCTGGAAGCTGGTCAGTTTTGGTGGATCGTAATATACCCATCACTGATGAATATGTGAGAATGAATATATGAAAATCATATATTTCAACTGCGGATTAAAGAATGAATGATAATAATAATAATAATAATAATAATAATAATACAAATCTAGAAAATTGTAATAATTACAATCTAGAAAATTTACATCGCAGTTATCAACACTACTAAAGCAGTAATGAATATAAAGCCTGAAAAAAGCTCACGCTTGTACGATAGTCAAACCCACGACCTGTGCGACAGCGGTGCAGTGCTCTACCAACTGAGCTAACAAGCCATTTTGAGCTGTTCATTTTGTTGGTTAGTAATACACCCTTGAGTGATTAAAATGTGAGAATAAATATATGAAAATCATACATTTGAACTTCGGATTAAAGAATTAATATATGAATGATCATCGCAGTTATCAACACTACTAAAGCGCGGCAGTAGTGAATATAAAGCCTGAAAAAAGCGCAGACTTGTACGGGAGTCGAACCCACAATCTCTGCGAGACCGATGCAGTGCTCTACTAACTGAGCTAACAAGCAATGTGGGAGCGAGTCATTTTGTTGGTTCGTAATATACCCTTAAGTGATGAATATGTGAAAATTAATATATGAACATCATATATTTGAGCTGTACCGAAATGATCATCGCAGCTATGAACACTACTAAAGCGGTAGTGAAAATAACGCCTGAAATAAAAAATCATTTTGTTGGTTCGTAATATACCCGTAAGTGATGAATATGTGAGATTGAATAAAATAATATATTTGAACTGCGAATTAAAGAATGAATATGTGAATGATCATCGCAGTTATGAACACTGCTAAAAGAGGAGTGAAAATAAAGCCTAAAAATCGGGGGCACCCAACGACAAGTTTCGGTAGATATCTTTTCGATGGAAGGTAATTCGCCTTGTGCTTTCGGCATCGATTAAAGAGTGCACTCGGATTTTCGTAACTAAAACGTGGCCTAAAAGATTCGAAATTGGGAAATCATAGCCCTGAGGTTTTCGGAAAGGTCGTAATTGCTGTTTTTGGCAGTCAAAAACGTCAACTAGCATTTTCGGAAAGAAAATAGTTCCCTAGAAAGCTCGTGGAAAGTTCATTTCAGCTTGGATTTTCTCAAAGGAAGATTTTGTTCCCTAACATTTTCGGGCAATTAAAATTTCAGCTAGGGAATCCGAACAGATGAACTTTTTCTAGCTTCTGAAAAGATCTCTTTAAACAGACTTTAAACACCATAAGGCACTTAAAAATGCCTTTCTACAGATTTCGGTTGATTTGGCTCGCTGGGTGCCCCTGAAAAATTTAGGCTCGTACGTTAGTCGAGCCGACGACCTCCGCGAGAACGGTGCTGTGCTCTACCAACTGAGCTAACAAGCCATCTGGTAGCTGGTCAGTCTGTTGGTTGGTAATATACCCGTGAGTGATGATTATGTGAGAATTCATAACTGTGATGATCATTCACATATTCATCCTTTAATCCGCAGTTCAAATATACGATTTTCATACATTCATTCAGACATATTCATCATTGACGGGTGTAGAATCAAACCTCTATTAAGCGGCCCTCTGTTAAGCGGTCACCCTCTATTAAACGGAAACTTATCAAATTCCCAAAAAACGGTCCCCTTATTTACTGTAAATTTGACCTCTATTAAGCGATCACTTCTATTAAGCGGACGTAGTCACCATTTAGAATTCTCAATTGGCTAATTTTATTGTATTTTACCTCTATTATAAAGCAGACTACGATACGCGTACCAGGTCCATTGTATTTTAACAGGTCATCAAACACAACATAATAAACGTATAATCAGCGCGAGTGGTTCATGTTGAATAGCAAAACTGTACTTTATTAATGTGGTTTACAACAAAGACGATTGCCTTACAAGGAACATAGAAGTTTAGGCGTGAACTTCCTTGAACATGCAGTTACTTGATGTTTCGAAATTCTCTCATATTTTGTGTAACTGTTGTTGTTAACCGATACAATATACTGTATAAATGCTACAGTTCCATTTTTACCAAATTATATATATTCTAAATGTTGGTAAACCTCTCTTAAGCGGTCAACCTCTATTAAGTGGTACGTTGGCTCTTTCCCAAGGGTGACCGCTTAATAGAGGTTTGACTGTATTACGAACCAACAAAATGACCAGCTTCGAGATGGCTTGTTAGCTCAGTTATAGAGCACTGCGCCGGTGTCGCAGAGGTCGTTGGTTCGACTCCCGTACAAGCGGAATTTTTTTTCAGACTTTATTTCACTACTTCTTTAGTAATGTTCATAACTGTAATGAGGACGATGGGGAAAGGATGGGGAAGTCGTTGACCTTAATATTGTCAGTAGGTTAGCTTAAGTTAAAGTTAATTTTTGCTTAATGACGGGGAGTAGGGGTGGGCCTTAATTTTGAGCCGTATTTTACCCATTTCCCAAACCCCCATCCAGATAATTATTGCACAGTCCCTTACAACTATCTATAAACTACAGTGGAACCTGGATTTAACTAGCTGCCAAGGGACTGGGGAGGACTGGTTCGCTATATCGAAAGCCTCGTTGTATCGAATTTGCTGAATGTTGTTATATCGAGATAAAGTTAATAATTATTTTTTAACCGCGTTGCGTTGCACTACCCATTATTTGCGAGATCTGAACGATTAAAGTAACATTTGTGCTTTAGTACCTGTATAAAGTCGTTCTCTCACCCCGCTTGTTACAGGGTTAATGGATTTTCATCACTGTTGGAAATTAAAAAGAAAATTGCTAAATGTTAAAAGGAACCTCCACTCTCACCCAATACTTTCACAACAAATTGACGCCAAATTGTAGGCAATAATTACCAAATTTGAAATTTTGTCTAAAAACGTGGATATAACATTTAAGTTGATATTATCATCGCCTATTTTCTCTTAAATTTCCCGGGCGCGCCCATGTTGGATTTGATGACGTGTAATGGTTGCCCTATTGTTTAACACAAAGGATTTTATGCTTCATTTGCATCCTGACAATAGCGGCAACCATTACACTCATCAAATCCAAAATGGCCGCGCCCGGTAAATTTGAAAGCGAAAATAGGCAATAATGATATCGCTTTTCTTCTACACTTAACCCTTTAAGTGCCAATCGTACGAATTCGTACGATAGACAGGGCTACCACTTTCAAGCTTTGCCACATTCTCAAATTTAGAAAGCTGGTTATCATGGCCTGTTTCTAGTGTCAACCAGTAACTGTTTCAGGCCTGAAGAGCAAATTAACTAAGGATAACCTTCGATTACCCTTCTATATCGTTGTTCCTTGTCAATGCCCATTTTATGCATCATTGAGCAAAGCGAAAATCACACATCTTTGCTTTAACCTCTTTAATTTAAAATCTCCTTTTGAAAGCAAAATTTCCTAATGACAGAAAACTTTCATCTCATGACTGAGCATTTATCTTCCATTCTGCCTCTCGCGCCAACAGTGAGTCAAGCATCAGCTATTTCATTCTAACCACTTTTGAAAGCCTCTGCATTCCTCTTTGCCGCCCGAATTGCATTCTGGGAACTGTGATGCCACAGCGAAATGGAAGTCCTGCCATCAACAATTTTTAGATTTTTTATAAGTGTCGAGCCACTCGGACCTACTAGCGAAATATTGTAAAAGTCATGTTCTTTGCAAGTCAAATCTCGCCAAAATTGCCTTGCTAGGTCCAAAAATCCACCGCAGAACGGCGAGAGAAACAACCTCAAGTTCAGAGCCGCCATGCTTTGACACGAACACTTTTGGCGTCCCAGCCGGCATGAAATTATCCCTCATCCCTGGTTTCGTTCAGAGATTTGCCGCTACTTTCCATTCCAGCTTAATGATGCCAGACTGGGAGCTTCTGCAGTGGAAAATGGTTCGAAAACACACTTATAAACCGAGTACTTACCGACTAAAAGTTGCTACGCTCGCGAGCAAAACGACAGCGGTTGAAATTGGCGACGTCACAATACAAGTTGAGTCCTTGGTATTCTAGAGCAGCAGACCTCTCAAAGGAGCCCTTCATGTAGGGCAGCTAAATTCCGTTTAATTACCTGTATTGAGAAAATTGCCTCAAGATCTCAAGGAATTTGGCAGTTAAAGGGTGAAATGTTATATCTACATTTCAAAACAAAATTTGGAATCTAGTGATTATTTCCAACAATTTATCGTGAAATTGTTGTAAGAGTGGAGATTCCATTTAAACTAGAGAGCTTGTTAATATTTTTCGTAAGACACACAATTAGGAAAAAATACCAAAAAGCAACATTTTTACCAATGCAAGTGCCTCGGTTCACCTCATGCTAGCTACGACCCTGTAGAGGTTCGTAAATTATCAACTGAGGTATCAAATGAATAGCCCAAGGTCTGAGCTCACACTACAATTGTAATATTGCCGCAATTCTAATTCCCAAAGGTAATGAATGAAGTTACTAATATTATAGCAAGAATTCTTGAGAACAACTCTGTGCCTTCCATAAACCAGACTGCTCTCATATAACATTCATCAGTCATATTCAGTCAATCAATGATTGTAGTTTTAACTTGCACGTACTCTTTCCGTGACATCCTTCAGTGAATCCGTGCACAGACAATCCTTGCAAGAATGGAGGAACTTGCAAAGTAACTGGAGATGATAGCTACAGTTGCCAGTGTGCCGAGGGATATTATGGAGACAATTGTGAAAAAGGTACCAACACAACAACATTAAGAGTTGATGGCACATTTCGAAGTGGAATTAAATTAAAGTTATGACTTTTGAATTCTGTTTATTGTCAGTGAGCCCCTGCAAATCAGGCCCGTGCAAAAACGGAGGATCCTGCACCATGACTGGCCCTGATTCATACTCGTGCAGCTGTACTGATGAATTTGAAGGACCTACTTGCGAGAAAAGTAAGTCACGGTTTGAGGTACATAAGGATGCAAATTTTGACCACCCAAAGCGAAGGGAAACTAGATTCATTTACTTTATCGACTTCACAGGGCTTCCATGTCCACCCGGAAAAAAGACGGACGATGCCCAAGGACGCTGTTGTGTTTTCCCTTTCACGTATGGTGGAAACTCTTATAATGCCTGTACCACTGCCGGTCATAACAGATTATGGTGCTCATTTGATGCTGTTTACATAGGACACTGGGCTAATTGTGGTAAGAAAAGGACTTAATTAGGGTGACAGGTCTTCAATGGCAAAATGTTACATACTATCAATTTGTAGTTGTTCAAAGACTGCACACAGTTACAGTCGCTGGGTGATGGGCGTATTGTTGTGAGATGACTTGAGGGGCCAAACTAAACTCAACAGAACATTTGTGGCAATCTTTAGAAAGTTATCCTCAAAGAATAAAAAAGAAGGAAATAAACGCTTTTAAAGACGTGTTCATTGTTTTGAAACGTTTTCCAATGAAATGAATTTGCAAACTACAGTGGAATCTCGATTTAACTGGGTGCCAAGCGACTAGGGAGAATTGGTTCCTTCCATCGAGGATTCGTTATTTTGAAAGCCTCGTTCTATCACCGAATTTGAGGAAAAACAACTAAAATGTTCGATATATCGAGATATAGTTAATAATTGCTTCGTTGTACTACCCAGCATTTGCGGGATATGAACGATTAAATAACATTTGTGCTTTAGTGTCTGTACGAAGTTGTTTTCTCCCTCCGCTTGTTACAGTGTTAAAGGATTTTCTTCACTGCATTCATCTTTTGTTTTGATTTCATTACTTCATTATATCGGAGTAGCTTGTTAACTGTGTTCGCTATAGCGAGGATTTATTGGTTATAAGGAGGTTCTGTTCCATACATTTTGCTGTAACTTTGGCCTGGCTGAACAATATCCTTCGTTTTACCGGGCACTTCGTCATATAGTGGTTCGTTACATCGAGGTTCAACTGTATAAGATGAATTATCCCAAGTAAACCACACAATTAATGATGTACGAAGGACTTTAAGCACGGAAGGGGAAAAGATTTGCTGATGCAGAAGGAAGGAGGGACTCCTAAACTCAGATTTTATTTATTAGTGTTGTTGTTGTTGTAGTTGTTTTTTTTTTTTTCGTTTTATTTCCTTTCTCCATAACTTGAAACGCCTCAAGTGTATTTGTTCGATAGTTGTTGCTGTTTTTTTCTCCGTTATCTTTTGTTATCGATTATTTTTTCTGTCACATTAAGTGTTGTCGTTTTTCAGTAGGATCAATTAATACGCAATTAGTCAGTATGGTTACAGGTGCTAACAAGAACTGTAAAATTGTATCTCTCAATGTGCGGGGCATTAGGGACCCAACTATAAGGCGAATTATCTTTACCTATTACAAAGACCAAAAAGCATCTTTCTATTTTCTACAAGAAGCTTATTCCGAAACCTCCGACGAAAATCTCTGGTAAAACGAATGTGGGGCACAGATTTTTTGCTCTCATGGTAGTAATCACAGCAGAGGTGTATGTATTCTAGTTGATCGTTTATTCAAAACCAACGCCGACTATTCTTTCACAGCAATTGTGGGAGAATACTGTTAATTACCTTGAAATTTGATTGTTCGAGGCTTTATTTCTGCAACATTTACGCCACGAATAATCTATCTGAACAGTTTCAATTGTCAATAGCTTCTTAATTGATTAAAGTCGGAATTGAATGCACTAGTTGTAGGTGGTGAATGGAACTGCACGTTATTTAGGAAAGACAAAAAAGGTGGTGCAAGATGGAAACCAAAAAGTTCCGAAATGTGCTTTTAATTACGATGAAAATGTTCGACCTAATCAATAGCTGACGATAGTCGATGATAGTTGAAAGGCGCGCTATCGTTTCACCACCAACTCTCATGCAGTAGTATATACCACGCAAGTGAATAGTGCTTTTCGCGCGCTCTGATTGGTTAACTCGGAGGTGATTAGCAAAGTACTATTCACCTCCGATAGACTGCTAGCAGTCCCTCTTTCTTTCCTTCTTCGATCTTCTGAGCAAACGCGAAGCCCGGAAATTGGAGCAAGCGGAAGTCAAGTAGAGCGAGCGGAAAGAAAGAGGGACTGCTGCCTTTTCTCTTTGCGAGGCGTTCGGATAACTCAGCCGTGAAAAGCTCCGCCCCTTTTTTTGACGTGTGGGCCAAAAGTAAACTTTCGCGCTTTTGACAATTTTCGAGCGATGATTTTGGTCTCTGTAAAAAGCTAGAAACCTCTAGTTTACAGATTTTCTAATTGCCACTCACGAAATAGCTTCAAGAAGTTGAATTCCATTTTTCCGTCAATTAATAAAATAGCGCTATGATGTTGTCCGTTTTCCAGTCATCGCAAATAAGATAATACTGTATTTGTCTTGCCGGAAAAAATACTTAAGACTTACCTCACGTTTTATTTGTATCCTTACAATGATTTTGGTCTCGATGGAAAGCTAAATATTTGCAGGTTTGATTTTGAATTCCGCTTGGACGAAAATGTTCATAGAACATGGAAAAAAACTTTGCCGTCCCACAGAATAAACAAACACTGAGGCTCAGTTTTCAAAAAATTCTAACTCTCGTTAGTTTCGTTGTAAAGCGATAATTTTGGTCTCTATGCAAAGCTAGAAACGTGTAGTTTTTGGATTTTGTTATTGACGCTCACGAAGTCCGTTCAAGAAGTTGAGTATCGGTTTTCCGTCAATGAATATTTTTGTCGCCGAAAAAATTATAACTCTCGTTCTATTTGTATTCTTACAATAATTTTGGTCTCTATGGAAAGCTAAGGCTTTGTCGTTTCTGTTTTTTGAATTCCGATTGGACGAAAATGTTCACAGAACGTGAAATAATTTTTTTCCGTCAGTCTGCTCTGTTTCGTTTTGTCTGTCAACAGGTTGCCAAGGACTTATGCTAATCAAATTCTTGTGAACGCGTGCATTGTCTAATTAGCCAAGCGGAATTTTTCCGTTGCCTGTGCAACGGGAAATTCTGAACGCGTCGCAAAGAGAAAAGGCTGCAGTCCCTCTTTCTTTTCGCTTGCTGACGCTGACTCCCGCTCGCCCCAGTTTCCGCTCGCTCGCGCTTCGCGCTCGCTCACAGGAACGACGAAGGAAAGAAAGAGCGACTTCTCGCAGTCTACACCTCCGAGCAGCCGGCACGCGAGATTTT
This sequence comes from Pachyseris speciosa, assembly GCA_016490735.1. Classification (NCBI taxonomy): domain Eukaryota; kingdom Metazoa; phylum Cnidaria; class Anthozoa; order Scleractinia; family Pachyseridae; genus Pachyseris; species Pachyseris speciosa. The sequence goes on along the minus strand of JAEMWC010000092.1, from coordinate 852,142 downwards.
AAAATTTCCCACCGCTTGTCGGTATATTATCTCACATAAAGTAATGTTTTGGTCCGCTAGTTATTCAGCTTGTGTGGTATATACTAAAACAATTATTCACCTCAGTGTCGGTGAAATTGGTGGATATCCACCACAATGCACCTCCACTTCGTTGAAAAATTGTTAACTATCCTGAACTATCATTCACTTTGAACCTGCACAAAAATCTCACGATAGTCAATGCCATACAGTTTTTGTCGTTTGAGCGCGCGCACGATAGTAGTGATAGTCGTTGATAATTGATGATAGTTTAGGACTCATCAACTATCATCGCCTGTGATGCGCCGTTTGACCAGAGCTTTACATGTGAGATCGCGAATAGACTTTCTTCTTATAGCCAAGAACCCCTCCAGGCAAGTTATGAAGTGTGATATCTAACCCTCAATCGCTCCGGCCATTGCGCAATTTACATAATTTTGTCTATTCCAGAAACTAACCCTACGGGACCAGGTTTTTGGAAATTTAATAACTCGCTACTTGCTGATGATGAATATCTGGAAATGGTGAGAGAGTTATAAACTTTTTTCAGGAATAAATACAAAAACATTAAAGAGGCCCAACTGTTTTGGGAGTTATTGAAAAAAAAAATCAAATCAGCTATCATATCCTTTGCTAAAGGTAAAGCGACCATTAGGAAGATACGCGAACTTGGAGTTAACAAATTATTGGAGGAACTGGATAATGTCATATGCAATAATGACAATCTAGAGAACATAGAGAAAGAAATTAAATATTACGAGTTTCGAATGAAGCACATATTCTGCTAGAAATATAATCTTACTATTATAATCTTTACTCTTCTGAAACTACTGCAACATTAAATGAACATCAGAAGTTCACTAATAACCTGTAAATTCCTCAAATAACAGAAGATATACACGATAAGTTAGAAGGTCCTCTAACATACGAAGAATGTAAAGAAGCTTTATCTTCATTCAACAAGGATTAATTATGGGGCAAAGACGGCTTGACAGCCAAATTTCGTATTGAATTTTTTCATATCCTTGGAGACGATTTAGTTACAAGTCTCAACCATGCTTATGAAAAAGGTGAACTATATTGTTACCTAAGGACGTTTCCTCACTATTAGATCTCAAAAATTGGAACCCGATCACTCTCTTAAATGTGGATTATAAAATAGCAGCAAAAACAATAGCCACTAGAATGGAATCCACATTTCCCTTTTTGATCCATACAGACCAGACTGGATTCATTAAAGGGCGATATATAGGGGAAAAATACATTGGCAGGGCCAATTTTTTACATGGCAATAGAAACATAACTTTGGCGAAAGCCTCAGATGGTTGATCAAAATTTTCTATAAAAACATTAAAAGCACAGTTCTTAACAATGGTTACGCTTCGAAATGGATAAAACCCTCTAGGGAGTGAGATAAGGATGACCGTATTAGTTACAGAGCTTATGTCGAACAAAATACGCCAAAGTGATATTATTAAAGGCGTACTACTATGTGTCAATGAAATTAAAATAAGCCAGTTCGCAGATGATAGCAGTCTAATCTGCGCTGACATCCCATCGGTTAAGAGTGCATTACAAATTTTAGTGGACTTTGGTAAAATTTCGGGCCTTACGCTGAACAAGGAGAAAACTAAAGCTATACACCTTATTCCAAAATGGCGGCCAATTTATTATTCTTTTGTTTGCATATTAATTAGCCCTCTTTACCTCATTTTGACTTCAAAATTCTTTTGTATTTTGAACATGTTGACGAGGCAAAGAGGGCTAATTAACATGCAAACAAAAGAATAATAAATTGGCCGCCATTTTGGAATAAGGTATATGTGGTTAGGAAGATCGGCTAAGAATAAAGCTAATTAAAACCTTTGGGCCTCAAGTGGGTCAGCTGCCCAACAAGATTCTTAGGCATCCATTCATCGTATTACAAAAAGGCCAATGATCATCAGAACTTTGATCTTACGATTGGAGAACTACAAACCGATCTGGACATATGGAGAATGCGAGATTTGACCCTCTTTGTTCGAGTAATGATAGTTAAATCATTGGGAATATCTCAACTTATCTATCCTGCATCTAACGTTGACGTACGTTATGTTATCCCTACTGTCAAGAAAAGGCTATTTGTTTTTTTGTGGAAGAACAAAAGGGAACAAAAGGGGTTGGTCTTTACCAAAATTATGGCAAAGGAGGGCTACGTATGCCCAATCTGGAATGTATGATTAAAGCGTTAAGGATGGCATGGATTCCAAGACTTCTAAAGGAAGGTCACCAAAACCGTACCTGACCATTTCTTTAAGAGATATGGAGGCCTAGAATTTATTCTGAGATGTAATTACAATGTTCAGTAAATTCTTCGAAAACCTGCCAAGCATTTATAACGATGTTTTCTTATATTTCAGTGAACTTAAGGCACTTAATAATTATGATAATATGTGTGAAACAATTTTATTTAATAACAAAGACACTCTAATGGTGAGAATGGTTCACCAGACGAATAATCTCAATTATGGACCTTTTGTGTTCTGGTAGACGTTTCTTATCCTTTGAAGACTTCCAAAGGAAATACTGTTTAAGAAGGACAATTTTTTTACAGTTGTATCAGGTCGGCAACGGCAACGGGAACGCCACTAAACAATAGGTTTAATGAGCAAAAACAATCGCTCTGCACGTGCCGTTCTCTGCAAAACAACAACATGAAATGACAAATTTTATGTTTGGTTGAGAACGTGAGCTCATGAAGGCAAATTTTTTCCTTATTTTGACGTCGTTCAAAGTAATTTAATTCCTGGACATATCACTAGCATTTTCTAAGCTCAACAAATTGGAATAATCGCGAACGAGTTACAGGAACAAGAAGTTATATTTTGAAATGACGTTTTCGTTGCTGTCGCCGTCGCCGTCGTCGTTGCTTAAGGTCCCTAATGTCTTCCCTAAGCATTTACTTGTTAAATCATAGTTAATGGAGGGAACTGGTTATGAAACCTCGCAAAAGTCTTTGTTATATGTTTTAATTTGCTATTTTGGGGGTTGACCGCGCACAATAGGTGTTTACGCGTGTTCATGCAACTAACCAATAGAAACATTGCGATTATGTAATTCATGCATAGTACATGAGTGCAAAACAAAAGATGTGCACGGTCATGGACCTTCCAACATAAATCTTGGTCTCGTTGTTTTGCTCCTTTAACTATGGTTAAATCAGTCAGAAGGAATCAAAACATTTTGTGTTCGATCCAACTTCTTTTTGTCTAGAGCCTGGTGTTAAACTAAATCTGACCAAAACAAAATCGAAAGACTGGTTATTGATTAATAAAAACCTACATGGACAAGCAAACCGGCATGAAAAGATGGAACGAGGTAATGTCTATGGAACAAGACACTTGGAAGACAATATTCAGTTCAGTTACAACAACTTGCAAAGAAATGAAATTACGAGAATTTCAGTTTAAGTTCTTACACAGAATTATAATGACCAAGAGGGAACTCTTTCAATTTGGAATCAAAACAGATAACGAATATTTATTACTGGTAAAACAGACTCCATTGATCATACCTTTCTTAATTGTGATTTTTCGAAACACTTTATAGAGAATGTTACTCGCTGGTTTAATGAAACTAATCATTATAACTTTACACCAGGAACGAAAGAAGTCTTATTTAGGATATGAAACAATTCAAGCACCCTAAAAAAGAAATTTAACTACACTTTATTGTCCATGCTCTATTACGCCCCGGCCAAACGCTCGCAACATTTCAACGCAACATCTTGCAACATTGTTGAACACAACATGTTGCACACGTTTGGCCACTCTGTTGCGATATGTTGCAAATTGTTGGGTGGTGTTGGCTTAAATTTGAAAACGGTCAAATTTTTCGTGCAACATTTTGGATGTTGCATGATGTTGTACTCACGCAACATTGTTGCACTAGGGCATGTGCGCTAGGTCGATTTGCTATTTCAAAGCACCAGAACACAACATTGGCACACGTTTGGCCACCCTGTTGCGATATGTCGCAACATGTTGGATGGTGTTGGCACATAAACATGGACAACCAGTAAAATGTTGCGTTGAAATGTTGCGAGCGTTTGGCCGGGGCTTAACATTTACAAATCCAAACTAAACGATGACGCACTACTCGTCCCAGTTTTCATCAGCAAGCTCAAGATAGGTTATTGTCTTGAATTTGGATGAAACTCAGTAAACATACACCTCTGCAAAATCGTCTTGTTTGCACTTCCTCCACATTCTTAACAACTTACAACTTGTCAAAATAATTGTTTAGTACTGTTGCCCTGTAACGTTGAGTACCCCCGGCCCTAGATATATCGAATTACTCAGTGTAGGTTAGGTATTCTTTGCTAATTTAGTAATATTGCATTGTAAACAATTTATGTATGTCCACTATTTTTAAGTGTTGATAAATCAGTTAAAAAATATAACAAATCAATTAGCCCAAGATGTAAGCTCACAGTATAAGAATTCTTGAGAACAAAAAAACTCTGTGCCTTCAGTAAAACAGACCGCTCTCATATAATATCCATCAGTCATATCCATTCAATTAATGATTGTAGCTTTAACTTTCGCGTACTCTTTCCGATGCATCCCTCAGTGAATCCGTGCACAGACAATCCTTGTAAGAATGGAGGAACTTGCAAAGTAACTGGAGATGATAGCTACAATTGCCAGTGTGCCGAGGGCTATTATGGAGACAATTGTGAAAAAGGTACGAACACGACAACATTAAGAGTTGATGGCATATTTCACACTGAAAAAAGAACTGATTTAATTTATGAGTTTTGAATTCTATATATTGTCAGTGAGCCCCTGCAAATCAGGCCCGTGCAAAAACGGCGGATCCTGCACCATGACTGGCCCTGATGCATACTCGTGTAGCTGTACTGATGAATTTGAAGGACCCACTTGCGAGAAAAGTAAGTCACCGTTGCCTTTGTTAATATAAATGGCAAAATAAAAATGTTTGAGATACATTAAGATGCAATGTTTGGTGAAGGGAAACTAGATTCATTTACTTTATCGACTTGACAGGGCTTCCATGTCCACCCGGAAAAAAGACAGATGACGCCCAAGGACGCTGTTGTGTTTTCACTTTCATGTATGGTGGAAAGTCTTATAATGCCTGTACCACTGCCGGTCATAACAGGTTATGGTGCTCATTTGATGCTGTTTACGTGGGGCACTGGGCTAATTGCGGTAAGGAAAGGACTAAACCATGGCGATACTATAGGCACAAACAATCATTTATTTCAAGAGGTGCAGGCATGACATTAACGTAACTTAATTGCTTGTCGCTTAGCCCGTTTGTTACTCTGCCTTTTCATTTAGTTTTTAGTCCTGTTCTTAATTTTTCTATGCATTATTTATATAAGTAGTATAACAAGAGTAAATCAAATACCACCGGCGTCACACTTTTGTCTCATCGGTACTCCTTCCTCGTCGCTTCGCTCCTCGTCATTCCGTCCCTCGAGACAAAAGTGTTCCTTCGGTTGTATTTGAGGTTGTATTTTACTGACTCTTGTTATACTACTTAGGTATCGCCTATCAAATAACACCACCAAACCAAGACACACCATATTGAACAAGTGCGTCGTGTGCACAATCGTGTGACACCATATTGAACAAGAGCGTTGTGAGGGTAACCATGTCACACCATATTAAACAAGAGCGAGGAGAGGGAAAGCGTATGGCAACCGAACCACCGCGCGGGGAGAGCAACCCGATGGCGCGCCCTGTTGAGCAAAAAGCAGCACACAAAAATCGAGCCGAAAATTTTCCACCGGAATATACAGGCAGAAGAATGGAAACCTCAAGGAGAGGATGCCTTGAAGACATGTTGTCGCCGGAGGAAACCACCGAGTGGGAGGGAAGGGAAAGAAGGTGGGAACAGCAAAGCAAAAGACGAATGGGGTGGCTTTATGACACGACGACGCCGCAGGAAAGATTCGAGTGGGACAAAAGGCAGGAGCGAGAAAGAAAATGAATAAAGCAACCGAACCACCGCGCTGGGAGAGCAACCCGGTGGCGCGCCCTGCTGAACAAACGTCGCCCCACGGTATCATGGATAACACCAGAGCACAACAGCTGTGGAATTCTTTGCCTTCGCAAATGCGAGAGGCATTGCTCGTTTTTATGGAAGAGCTTGAGGACACTCTTGCAATCGGGCACACCTCCCCCGATTGGGTTGTCAAGCGCGCAATACCCGCTTTTGACGCGCTGTTTGAAGCCTACGTCAACTATGCATTCGACAACGCAGAAGAGGAGGATCCAAACGAACCAGACTTGGATGTTTTGTAACGTGAGGCAGACAGTTTCTGATTCCATCCAACACTTTCCCTTTCTTCCAACTTGAAATCAACAGAAAAAATTAAATTTTTCCCTTTAATTCCCACGGAAGTCTCCACAGAAAATCCATCACCTTAATTTTTTTTATGTCCCACACCTTTAATTGGGCTGTGATTGATTGTTGTGTCTGGCTTTTGAACAAACGTTTCTCTCTGTAAGTAATGATTGCTTTGTTGGTAATCCTTTTCCATTTTGTGCAAGACGAACTTGTGCAACAAGAAATGGTCCGTGTGGTCGACGAAATTTTTTGCACAAGATACACCCTTTTGAAGAAAAAAATTTGTTGCGTAATGGCGACGCCACAAAAAAACATCGGCGACCGTTTTCAAGAATCGGTTGACAAATTGTTGGAAACATGCGACCAGATGGTTGTCATGTTTCATCTGGAGCCTCCACTTGTTTTCAAAAATGAAGTTGAATATTGTTCTCCAACATTGGTCCGTTTTCTGCAGGGATCCAGCTTTTGTTGGAAATTTTTCACAGAGAGTTTTGTTACAGTCACTATCACGATGTTGATTTCAGAAAACTTAAAAACAATCTTGACATTTTGGAAGACGCGATAGATGAATTGAGAGAATTTGGCATTTGGGAGATAAGGGATTGCTCACCAATTCTGTTACAGATTGGAAATGTAAGACGGGTTCTGAAGAGTGTTAAAGATAGGACCGAAAGGTGGCGATATTATATGCTTATTAGATAGCCAGGAAATCAAACCCCAAGCCCCAACTTCTCTTTCGTGTTGATTGCATTGCGGGCCAAAGCATGTCTCCACTGTCTATCTTTCCACGGAACCACATCCAAAGCTCGAACCATTTTTCTGTCAGCAGCATGCTTGCACTGTTTTTCATCCTCACCATATTTTTTTGCCCGGTGTCCACAACTGCTGTAATCCACATCGTGTTGCATCGCAATCGCATCCGTTGCGCTAGTCGGCTTCTGTAACACTTCCAAGATCTCACCCGTTTCAGGGTCAAAGCTCAGCTGATGGTGCAAGGGATTGTAAGGTCCGGTGTAATGATGGCCCGGTCCAACCCTCCTTTGGCGCCGGCAGTTCCCCAATTAATGCATGAACATCCAAGCCCGTTCCATAGTAGCTGCGCAGGGTTTTCTTAAAAGCATCCGTGAACCACGGTGTTGGGGGATGGCTTTGCCGAAAGCTTGGGAACCAGCACACCCTGCGAAACAAACCGGCGATCAAACCGGCTCCCAATCTTCTCCCATAACCTTCCATTTTATCCAGGAGCCGTAGCTGCGGGAGCCATCCTGCTACTTGTAGTCGGCATATTGGCGTTTGTATTCGGCGACCATTGCCCTCCCCTCTTTTGCAGAAACTTCAAGGCCTTTGAAAAGTTTGGGTTCAGAGATGACACTCCACAGTTTTTTTAAATCAACGAAAGGAAAGGCTAAAGGGACGCCACCCGCTCTTGGGTTGTCGAGATCGGGCCTGTCGGTTTTGTAGCGGATGTTGGGTCGGACTTTCGTGGAAAGTTGGTTCAAAGCTTCGCTCCCAACTTTTCGAAACATAGACTTCCCTTTCTTCACAGCCCAATCAATCACCTTTCTTTGGAGTTTGGGAACCCGCATTGCTTCCGATGCGTAGTACCGCCCAATCTCCACTCCTTTCTTTGCGAGATACGGAACCCCTTGTTTCAAAAACAAAACCATCGCCGCTCCGGCAATGTCTTTTCCAATACCATCTCAAACCTTGAGGTGGTAATTGCCCTCTGCAAGAGAGGGCCCCGCTAGTTTCCCGACTTCGGTAAGAATCGCGTTTTTGTTATTCCACAGCTTGCGCATTTTACTTTCAACATTCTTCGCCCATTTTTCGTTGTGACCACTTTTTCTAACCCAGGGACATTCGGAGTCTTTCGCTTCTCTCACACAATAGACGTCCACCATCACGCTATGTGCTCAAAATAATTCTTCACAACTTTCTCATTCTCCTGTACAACTGTGGAAAACATCCGGAGAATATCTGGGTAGCTTCTCCTCTTGTTGCGCTCACTGAGGAACAACAAACAATAGTACCCACATCGCACACTGTCCATTGCTTGGATTTGATCCTCGTTGCGCAGGAAGGTTATGTGCCTCGCTTTCAGCATCTCTTTTTCTCACTCCATCGGAGGGTGCTGTCCAAAAGAGTCGAAATACTCCGTATCCTTTCCCTTCCAGCAAGCGACCCAGTGTGTCCCCAAACTGCCGAAGTCATCCAAGTTTAAAATGCAAGGCGAGTGGTGCAGAGGTTTGACTTCGTCTCGAGAGAAAATCCCCCGGATCGGGATCCCACGATATTCACACCAATTGGTCAGATCAATGTTCGAGAGCGGGACATCCCTAAATTCCTGCCTTTTAGTAGGAGGTTTCATTTTTTTCTCCAAATCTCGCCAAGTGCCCCACAAAGGCGGCGGGCGATACCAGGGAGGATTAATTTGCATTCCTTTTCCTCCCCGCGGGGGAGGTGGAGGCAGACGAGGCACTGTGCGCCTTGTGTTCCAGATACTGGGGCGTTCTGAACATGGTGTTTCAACACAGGGGTTTATACACCTCCGAAAAAAATTTAAAGCCGGTTAGCGAGAATTTGAGTCAACTTCCACATGGCGTCTTTCCCCTTCTGCGGGGGTCTCCGCCTTTGGGTGGAATTTCCTCGTCCACTCAACAGTTGTCGGATCTGTTTCGCCCCAAGTTCGCTAACTTTCGCGAGGGTTTTTCGAGCTTCTTTCTTTTTGGAGGCAGTCGCCTGTCTCTCGGCTTGCTGGACAAGGGGCGCAAGGACTTCGCGGATCACACCCGAGCCTTTGTGTTCTAAGCGAAACCGCCCGAAGCGGGGGTCGAAGATTTTTGTCCACTCACTCAAACGAGGCATTTGCGTACACCTTTTCGAGAAATTTTTCAGGCGGCTCCGGCATCGCGGATCACGAGGGCAAAGCCACGTCGGAGCCGTTGAGGTCAAGTGTTGTTCGCCTCATCCGAGATCCGGATTCGTTCACTGTCGATTTGCATTTTGTTGATGGGGTGAAATTCGAGGTGAAAAGGTTCCTCCTTGAATGGAAAACTGACGGGAAGATTCACGGTGGAAATGCCGAACAAAACATCATCCGGGAAGGTTTGCACACTCCTTGTGATCAAATCGCAGTGAATGAAAACCCAATCGACGCCTCTCGTGATGTTCGGGAGCTTGTCACCGACGAAGCTTGTCGAATCTTTCAAGATTTTTTTGTCGAAACCGAGCAGGTCCGCGAACTCACCGACGGAAGGTCGAGCTCGTAGTCTTTTGCAATCCCAAGCACCACCCGGTAAATCGACAAATCGAAGTACAGATTGAAGATGTACTTTTTGTCGGCGGCAGCCGGGTCGACGTACCCCGTGTGCGCCTGCAGAAAGGAGGTGAGGTTGGTGTAGTCGTACATCGGGGAAAGTCAAAGTTTTCCAAGCTTGGCCCTTTTTCCGCCATTTCAGCTGGTTGTTGTTGTACCGCGCTGCCACGTTGTGCCAAGAGTAAGTCATCGTGATGAGGTTCTTAGGAGCGGCTTTGTATTACCGTTTTGGGTCGAGGAAAATGCGTATGTATGTATGTATGTATGTAAGACTTTATTTAAACACGGAAAATCATCAGTTAAGTATTACAAGTTAAAAACTAAGACTACTTATAACTAACTGCTTTACATGATTGCCGTGTGGGAATCCGATATGTTGGATACCTTCTTCAGATTTCGCTTAAATTGATCAACAGATCCGACATTTGTTAAGCTATCGGGCAAGTTATTCCATAACTTGGCCCCGCTATAGGAGAAGCTACGTTTTAAATAATTGGTTCTTGGTTTCGGCAATGCCAGTTTTCCCTCAGAGTTTCTCAGGTTGTAATTAGAGTAGCTCTGAGCAAAAAGACGTTGGAGATATTCCGGGGTAAGACCATTCATTGTTTTATACATCATTAAGGCTTTCTGTTTCTTTCGTCTTATTGATAGCCTCTCCCAGTTAAGAGTGGATAGGAGGTGGTCCGAGTTCGTATCAAAGGGAAATTTTGTAATTATTCTAGCTGCTCGATTCTGCAATTTTTGGAGCTTATCACTCAAGTAGCCACTAAGACAGTCCCAAACCGGGCTGCAGTAATCAAAGTTTGGCAAAATTAGCGCGTTATAAGTTTGAATGGCAGTTTCCTTCGGAATAAAGGGTCGCACCCGTTTGAGGGCACCTATAGCTGAGGATACTTTCTTGCTTATTTCTTCAACCTGTTTGCGCCAAGTAAGATGAGCATCGATGGTAACACCTAGGGATTTGGTATGTCCAACTCTCTCGATGATTTGATCGTCAATTCTTATTTCGAAGTCTTCATTTTGGACAGATAATCTCTGCCTTGACCCAATTAACATTAACTCTGTTTTGGCAACGTTTAAACTAAACTTGTTGGCTTTAAGCCAGCAGCTTAGGTTACTTAGTTCAGGGGTTAAGGCTTGTTTGAGATCCGTTAACGTTTTAGCCGATAGTGTAATGTTTGTGTCATCAGCAAACATCCTTGGCGCAGCGGCCGGCAGGCAGTTGGGGAGATCATTAATATAAATTAGGAAAAGCAAAGGACCCAATATACTGCCCTGTGGAAAGCTGCACTTGAGATCGCGAGCAGTTGATAGTTTGCCGTTGACATTACATCTTTGGGTTTGGCCACTTAAATACGACAAGAACCACCTGATAGCTGCCTGGTCAACACCCATGTATGACATTTTACGCAAGATAATCTCGTGATCAATGGTGTCGAATGCCTTAGTAAGGTCGATGAAAACGACGCCATTTAGTAGCCCATTGTCGATGTCAACTGACCAATCATTTGTCGCCTCAAGCAAAGCCGTAAGAGTACTATGAAGGGAGCGGAACCCTGATTGGCAACTTGATAGTAATTTGTTATCATTTAAATAATGGTGGAGTTGGTTGTAAACAATTTGTTCAAAAACTTTAGAAAATATCGGAAGAACAGAAATAGGCCTATAATTATTAGGATCCGATTTAAGACCCTTTTTAAAAATTGGAGTTACTTTGGCCGATTTCCATTCGTTTGGATATATCCCAGTGAGAATAGAACTAGAAAAGATAGCGGTAAGCGAAGGTGCGATAATACCAGCAGCCATCTTCAACAGCTTGCTCGGAATCTTGTCAAGACCAGTGGCTTTTTTGTCATCACTTTTCTTTAAAAGACTTAATACAATATCAATACTAGGAATTTGCAAAGAAAACGATTTATCAGTAGTTTCCAGATAGAATTCAGGATTTACTTCTACGGGAGGAATATCTTCTGCTAATACTTGCGCAATATTAGTAAAGTGTTCGTTAATAGTTTCGGCAATGTCTTCCGGATTACTAACTACTGTATTATCAGCTTTGATTTCCAAGATATTGGACATCTTACCACTGTTACGGGAGGTTATCTCGTTAATTATGTTCCATGTTTTTCGCAAATTTCCTTTATTAGCTTCCAGGTTGTCAGCAACATAGAGTTTCTTTGCAAGCTTAATAGCGTTATTTGCCCGGTTTCTAGCATGCTTGTATTGATTCCATGAGGCTGAATTATTGGAAGAGATTGCCTTCTTTTTAAGGAAATCCCTTCTTCTGGTTTTGCTCAGGACATCACCAGTAATCCATGGACATCGCTTTTTACGGACTCTTTTCAATTTCAGTGGTGCGTGTTTATCAACACAGGTGAGAAACATTTTTTTCCATTCACGCCACATGTCATTTGGATCAGAATACAAATCGACATTGCCCCATGGCATTTGATTGAGATCACTTAAGAACTTATAACTGTCAAAGTGCTTAAATTGCCTTGTCTCGATCATACGAGGACCATTACGGTCATAGTGGGCCTTACGTGTCAAGAAAACAAGAGAATGATCACTTATACCAAGGTGGATGACACCCGATTTTGAAACCTTTTCTGGGGAGTTTGTTATGCATAAATCAATTAGAGTATTAGAAACTGAAGTGACACGTGTTGGTTCCCTAATTAACTGAGTGAGACCATATATGTCAAAAATATTAATCAGAAAGGAAGAAATATATGCATTTGCCTCAGGCAACAAATTGCAGTTGACATCACCAAGTATATACAATTCTTTGTTTTCGGCGTCAATTTTAGCGATTACTTTTTCGAACTCATTAAAAAGATTAGGTGAAGAGCTTGGGGGTCGATACCAGGTACCGACTAGGAATGGTGTACTCCGTGGCTTACTGATTTCGACAAATAGACACTCCAACTCGTCGTTATTTAAATCGTCACGTATTCGGTAGTTTAAATTCGTGCGCAAATAGATACAAACACCACCTCCATTCCTTCCGTTAACTTTACGATCTTTCCTAGCCAGTTCAAAGCCAGACAAGTAGACTTCGTAACTATGCACTGTAGAGTCTAATTTAGACTCGTTGATTACTAAAATATCTACTCTAGAAGAGGACATAAAAACTCTAAGATCGTCAATGTGGGACAGTAGACTATTTAGAGACGCACAGACTAACCCTCGACCAAAGATACTAGAATGGTTTGACTTACCGCGGTCGTTACAATTGCTGGCATCAGCTGGATCGGATTCCCAGACGGCACTGTCCTAATCTACACGTAAATGATTAATAAAATTCTGAGCGAGACGCGAGGTTCCACCCTTGTTTAAGTGGAGACCACTCCGATTAAGGTGGTCAGTCGCAGAAATGTTTGAGTGATCAATATAACCCCAGGACCTTTGCTTACAAAACTGCTTAAGAACTTTATTCACATCAGGAACTTTACCGGCCAAAGATTCATCGTCTGATCTACTGATGAGACTGGATATTGTAATCATGGCTGAAGATTCCGAACTAACTGATTCGGCTAAGTCAATCAATTCTTCAGCACATTCACGAGGGAAGTTGGTAGATCTTAAATTATTGGTTCCAACATGGATAATTATCTCGTCCGGGTTACTGCGTAGAAGTGGCTTAATGTGATCCTTCATGTCTCGTGTTGTGCATCCCGGGAATGTGGCTATCTTGACTTGGGAGTTTCTGGACATTTTGTGGCCTCGAAGATATTTAAGTGTAGAATTTCCTGCTATGATGACCTTCTTCCGGCGGTCGGGCTGTAGTCGGTCGTGATCGTCTGACAATTCGGTTGAAACGGTCTCGATAGTTTTCTCCGTTCTAACCTCCGAGGAAGACGAAGATGTACCTTGGCCATCGTCACCACTGTTTACCTTTTGATTGACTACATTTCTCACTTCCACTTGTTCGTTAATTCGAAGGGGCTCAAAACTGTTTCGGGTTTCGGTGATACTAGTGTGCACTGGCTTCTGGCTACGTTTGGCATTTCCATTGTTGCCTCGCGACTTATCCACATGGACCCAACATTCGCTTGACCTTGGTTGATTGCTTTCAACTTGACTCTTTACTTGCATAATGATGATTAATGCAAGCCTAAGGGAATCATTCTCTTGTTCTAATGACAAAACGCGGCTCTCAAAGGTCAAACATTTTTCTTCCAACTCTCTGATTGCATTGTCTTTTTTGGAAACAGAGGATAATAACGTTTCGCACCTTTTCTTGTAATCAAGGAGTTCGGTACAAGAAGCATTTTCGTCTTGATTTTTGGCATTTATAATGGACAAAAGCTTTGTATTTTCTTCGACTTGTTTCTGAAGTATCAATAAATCAAGTTTTAAGCCCTCAATGTCGGTCACAATTACTGGACATGATCGCTCTTGAGTGCAATTTGACGGACTCCTGTCGTCGATCAATATTCGACTATTACGCTGCATACTGCTGTCTTCCTCTGATAGTGATGGTTGCGTTGTTTGTTCGGTTGATACCAAAGGTTCGTGGTCTTGCAAATCCGTTGGCACTCCCGGCTTCATTCGTACTAATTCCACTAACTCATCTTTTAAAGCAGGGCCATCACGACCCTGAAAGTTCAGAGTTCGTTGTTTCTTGTTGTACCAGTTAATAATTAAATTACCGTTGGAACTTTTGAATTGCTTCGTATTTCCACCAGGCGTCAGCCATTTCCCTTGCTGTTTTAGAACATCTGCCACGAAATTCTTGAGCGATTCGAGGTCGTTTGACCACATTAACTTGTCGCCATTAAGATGAAGGTATTCCAGTTCACAGACCTCAGGGTTTAGCGAACAAGACTCGGTTTTAGGGAGTGAATCATGATCATCATCAGAACTACAAACTGACCGTCCGTCCGCCATGCTTACTACTGATATTACTTGAAATCGTGGGTAGGCTGGTCGCCGCGCCCCGGTTGCAGCTTCGCGAGCCTGGAGTCGAGCAGCAGGTGCAGGTCGTTCATCGTATATAATCGTGGGTAATTTTCTTCGCTTGCGCTTCGGTCAAGAAGCCGTGACGGAGGAGTTCGGAAAGCAGCTTTTTGATGTCTCGCCGGAGTTTGGAGGACGTGTTCCCGGCCCGGAGCGAGCCCAGCGCCACGTACAAATCGTTGATCATTGCTTCGAAGTCTCCTCCCACCTCAGGGTGGGATCCCCCGCTTCCCTCCACCCATTCTTCGTCCCAGTCATCGTCATCGTCATCGTCAGCAACAGAGGGTCGGCGGGAAGAAATTTCTTCGAAAACCTTTTTCAAGGGTGACGGCTCGCGGGCGGATTCGTTTGTGGGGGGGCTTTTCACCAGCCTCTTCCTCCCCTCTTGGAGTTGCTGTTCTAAAGAAGAATGCCGCCCGATTTTTCCTTTTTGTTCGAGATTCGCGGCTTTTTATCGTTTCAAATCCTCCAAGGAGTAGCCGAACAATAGGGACTCGCGATCCTGCACTCTGTGGCTGGCGGGGTCGGCCGTTTTTCCGAACTTCGTGATCAGGCTGCTGATTGAACGCAACCTGTTCGACAGCTGTTTGCCGCTGATGAATTCGGTTGTTTCGACCGAATCGGCCAGGTCTCCCGCGTTGGAGGAGGGGTGGAGGGAATTCGAATTCTTCCTCAACGTCGTCGACAGGCGAAGGAGGCGGGGTTGGTTGTGGTGTTGGAGCCTCCGGTTGGAAATCCTGCCAATCGAAGGGGTTGATTCGGTCGAACTCATCCATTGCATAGTTCGGCCCTTCTTCCTTGGCTGGTACAGGGGGCGTTTTGTCCAACCGTTTCGTGACTGGTTTGAAAAGTTTCTCCGCGGCCACTTCCCCCATCGCTTCGGCGATCTTGTGTTTCTTGAATTCCTGTCGGATTTCTCGTTGCTGTTGTTCGAGCTCGGCTTCTGCCTCGGCCCGCTCGCGCCACTTCTTCAGAGACATACCTCTTGGTGAAAGGGTTTTCGCAGGGGAGAATATATGGAGAATGAAAATTCCGAACTATGACCCAGGAACCGCGTCAACGAATTGGAAGCAGAGGCACCCGTCCAAGCCCGAAGACATTTTCCGGATGTTGATTTGTGGGCCCAGCAATTCCGGCAAGACAAACATCTTGCTGCACATGCTTTACGAGCTGCTGGAGTACGACAAGGTTCTGCTTTTCTCGAAGAACCTTCACCAGAACAAGTACCAGGCGCTTCAGCAAGATTTCGCTGAAAACATCAACCCCAGGTCGGATACGAAGTCATCGAGGCGTTCCAAGGGGACGACATCGTTCCGCTCGAGGAGCTTCCCCACCCCGAGGTGGGAATGCCCGACAACCAGAAGATCGTCGTGTTCGACGACTTGGTTTGTGAAAAAAACCATAACGACATAATAAACTATTTCATCAACGGCCGGCACCGCAACTGCGCCGTGATCTATCTTTCCCAGACCTTTCTCAAAGTTCCCAAGAACATCCGCGACAACTGCAGCCATTTCTGCGTCTTTTCCTTCCTCCCAAGAGAGGAAGAGCGGAAGAGCGGGAGAAGGAAAACCCGGGCCTCGTGGCCCCCCTTGTTTGCGGGGGCATTATGTGGAGAAGGGGCATCCCGGCCCCGCAGGACCGACCGGTGCGCAAGGACCAACGGGTCCACACGGGCCCACAGGGCCTGCAGGGCCTGCGGAGCCTCGAGGGTCAAGTGGACTGCCAGGGCCTCCAGGCCCGCAAGGTGCACAAGGACCACAAGGGCCGACCGTCTCGGGTGACTTCAAAAGAGACGGCAGCATCGCGATGACAGGCGATCTCAACATGAGCGAAAACGTTATTCACAATCTGGGCTATCCCAAAGATGATTTGGATGGGGTGAACAAAAATCATTTCGATTCGGAAATTGGGGGGTGTCTGAAAATCGACGGAGCCAATCACTCTTGAGCCGACCAGGATTGGGGTGGGCACCGGTTGCGCAACCTGAAAGATGTGGACTCCAGCTCCCTTTCAGGCGATGCTGTCAACAAAAAATACGTGGATGCTGGTTTACAGAACAAATTCGACGCGATCGCGCAAAAAGACTTGAACATGGACAACAACGCCATGACTAATCTTGCCCCCACCTTCCTCCACGACTAACGCGGTGAACAAACAATTTGTTGACGAGTATTTTGTGAAAAGAGATAGGTCAACCGCAATAACTGGTCTATTTTAGAATCTGTGCAAGATTGCGAAAGCAAGCTACAGCTTTTTCAAGATCTCGTCAAGATTGGCTTAGATATCATCATGCCCTTAAAGACCTTCAAGCTGCACGTGAATGACCCTCCCTGGGTGACAGCTGAATTTAAGGCGCTTATCAAGGCGCGTCAAAAAGCCTTTGCGCAGGGCGATACTGAGGGTTATAGACATCTTCGGAACATCATAAAGCGTGAGCGAAAGGTGTGTCGCGGAAAGTTCTACGCATCGAAAGTCGCTAACCTCAAGACAACCAAGCCTAGCCAGTGGTGGAGAGAAGTTAAAATGATTGCTGGGATGACTCCGGCTACTGGTGGGGAAGACATACGTTCGCATGTACACCTTGACGGGATCGCGGCGCATTCTAATCAAGACATTGCAACATGATCAACTCGGCTCTTCTGGAACCAATGCAGGACTATACGCCGCTCTCGTGCCTCTCCCCATTTGCGGACGACTCTGAGCTCCTAATAGTTACCCCCTCGGAGGTATGTAATGCTCTTTTGGAGCTGAATCCGAGGAAGGCCGGGGCACCAGATGGTATTAACAACTGGCTTCTTCGAGACTATGCTGACTTCTTAACTTCTCCGGTCTGCGACATTCTGAATGCATCACTCGCTGAGCAGGAACTTCCAAGGTCCTGGAAGGATGCCGATGTCACACCTCTGATGAAAGTTAAGCCAGTGACTACCATCGCCAAGCATATTCGACCTATCTCCCTATCACCGGCTCTGTCCAAGTTAGTAGAGGACTTTGTGGCTAGTAAATATATTGGTCCTGCAGTCTTGGAGTCGATTGATCCTAACCAATTTGGAGCTATCCCAAATTTCTCAACCCTACATGCCCTCATTTCAATGATACACACGTGGGCGCAAGCAACGGATGGTACTCTTCTGGGTATAACGTATGGAAATACGTGGATGACACTACGCTCGCTGAGGTGGTTCCAAGTGGAGGTCAAAGTGGGATGCAGGTAGCTGTTAACGCTGTTGAGCAGTGGTCTACAACCAACAAGCTCCAGCTGAATGAGGATAAGTGCAAGGACTCGTTATTGACTTTAAGAAGGTTAAACATCATTTTGACGCAGTTACTGTGAACTCTCAAGAACTCGAACGCGTAGATAGTGTTAAATTGCTAGGAGTTATTATAACCAACACATTCCAATGGAATTGTCACGTCTTGGATATAATCCAAAAGGCCAACAAGAGAATTTACTTTCTTATATTACTTAAGCGTGCAAATGTTCCAGCACACGATATTATTTGCTTCTATCTCACTTGTATAAGGCCTGTCCTAGAATATTGTGCCCCCCTGTATCATCACGCATTGCCTGACTATTTAAGTAAAGATATTGAACGCATTCAAAAACGTGCACTATCAATCATTTCGCCAGGCCTTTCCTACAATGACAGCATGTCAATGTTCAATATGGCACCTTTAGAGGACAGGCGCATAGATCAATGTAAAAAATTGTTTGATTCTATTGTATCTAATCTAGATCATAAGTTGCATCGTTTTCTCCCTCCCGAGAACTATTGTCATTATAACCTCAGGAGACAACGCCACTTTGCAAATACAGTCATGCGGACCAAGCGTATTTCTAGCACATTTCTGCCATCTATGTGCAAGCATTAGTAGTTTTTGTTTTTGTATAGAGTATAATCTCATTTTAAGTATAACTTTATAAAGTAGAATTCTAAAGTACAATTTTGTACTGTACTTTTTCATATTTTTTGTACTTTTTCATATTTTAAATCTTGTATCAAATGTATTTGTAAATTCATGCAATTCAGCCTTAGAGGGCTGCCATGTGATTTGAATTAAAGCTATCTATCTATCTATCTATCTATCTATCCATGTAAGGGGATTTGTCGATGGCCAACCACCAAATTGACAATCTTGGGGCACCCACAAACGACAAACACGCGGCCAACAAAATTTATGTCGACCAAGCGTCTTTTCTTCCACTTGTTGGTGGACAAATGGCGGGGGCAATCGACATGCACAACAACGAAATTGTGAACGTGAAAGACCCCGTGAACACTGGCGATGCTATCAACAAAAAATACGTCGATGCGGCTCATTTGACTTTTTCCGGTCACCAACCAAATCCCTTCCAGTATCTGATGGGGGATATCAATGAGTCTTCCAGTGAAAACAACATCTCAGAATCAACCGCTTTTCCGGATCATCCCATCCGGTCAACAAAAATGCATACCTCTTTATGTTAATCAAGGATACAGATGGCAGCAACCAATACCGATCGCGCCTCGGATTTGATCTCTTTTCACTGCCCGTTGGGTACTACACCTTTGTTGTCGAATACGTCCCTCCAGATATGCGAAATGTCAGTGTGACCGCGAGTGCAACTACTTTGTCGATCAGGGGGCAAGCTTCGAGAACCTTCCCAGCCGTCGGCTCGGTTGCTGGGTATGTTAAAACCTTGGTGCGATTTCATCGATGGCAAAGCTCACCCCCCATCTACATATTCCTCGCTTTGCATAGGGAAACGACACAGACTTCGCCAGCGGGTAGAATGGTGGTGTACGGTGTGGAAGGCTTCGTTTCCAATGTGCCTTCGAGTGTGTTTGACCAGGTCTACACGGTGGACGACGGGAAGATGGTTCTGCAGGCAGACCGACTTAAATTTGAATAGACACAAAATTGCCGGCCAACCTTTCTTCGTGTGGGGTCTTGGTTTATGTCATCCGATCTCCCCTCGAGAAAAACAAGCTTATTTTTTCAACTCTTGCCAGGAGTCGCGAGGCTGGTTAGCATACGTATGCGCGAAGATCCACAACATGAGGGGAGGCGGGCACCAATCAACATGACCTTGGACAACGTGCGCTCTCCCCAAAGCTACATTTTCACGTTGGGTGGAAGCACAATTGTGGAATGGAGTGTGAATGAAAGATTCACGGATTTTGTAAAATTTACGAAGACCCTCCAAACCACGAATATCCAAATATTTTTCCATCTCGTTTTAATCTTCAATTTGGAATGATGATAAAATTTTTCTTTCTTCGATACAATGGTCTTGTCTGTCTCTCTTGAGAAGAAACACATCGACAGCTTCCTGTGCACATACACCTGGTGCGATTGGTGTGACAACTGCCGCCTTGTTTGTCCTTGCAACCTGCGCACGCGCAATTTTCCAAACCAAAGTGGCACGAGTGGGAAGAGCCTCGCGCGGCCATGTTCGCCACGCAACCAAAAGGCTCTTCTTACGATACTGTCTTCTAAAATGTTTTCTGAAAATATACAATGCGGTTGCTGAAAAGAAAACCTCGGCCTCCCCCTCTCAACATCTTTGACTTCAACCACATCCACCCGACCCTTCCGAAGGACACCGTCGATATGCTGAAGCGACTCTTTGCTTTTTACCACAAGAAACATTGGGGCTACGAAAAGCTTTTTGGAACGTTTCAGCGCAGGAACTTGTTTTGCAACGTGGTTGCCGGAAAAGCTGTTGTGACTGGAGCTGTCGCTGGAGGGGTTACTCTCCAACCTGCTGTCATTGCCGGTCTGACCGCGTTTGGTGCTGTCGTGAAAATTATCGCGACGGCGAGGAAATACGACAGAAAGGCTGAAAAGGCCAGCTTCGCTCGAGTGATTTATAAAAAAGTACTGGATGCCATCCGGTTCCATCTCCGGGGAGAACCTTTCGATGCATAGGAGTTTCTCGACAAGCTGAAAATGATCGACGACTTCGTTTCCAACCACTGCATGGAAATCCCCGAGAAACTCCAGGCGAAGTACGCCGAACATTTCACTGTTTGCGCTCTTTTGCAGGCTGTGAATTCGAAATGTTCCACCACCTGTCGAACCCTTCTTTCGCCTTTTGTCGTGTCTTTTGTTGAATTTTCTCGAAAGCTTGTTAAATTCTTTCGAAAAATTTTTTGCGCGCCAAAACTTCCTCTGGAACCGCTTCGAAGTAGTCGTGAAAGAAACAAACGTAATTCACCGACCGCTTCTTTGGTTCAGGAAAGTTCGCGAACTCGTGTATGGCATTTCCCAAAAACCCCCATCGCGCCGCGCCACACTCTCGTCCACCAGGCAACGCACGGGTGTTTACTGCGTTGAAAATGTTGTATCTTTCCAGAGTTTTGCGGATGTGGTTCCGAGGAATCACAACTGACAGCCAGCCTCTCTCTGGTGGGGTGGAGCACTGTGTCGAGTTTCTAGACCAGCCCGCATTTTCGGCAAACAAGTTCGAAATCTTTCAGTCTTTCCTCCATTTTCTCTTCACAATGCCATTCGGTTTTTTCTTCGCGCGTATGTGGTTTGGGAGCAGCGAACGCCTGCCAAGCTTTTTGTTTCTCTTTTTTTCCAATCTCGATGCTGTACATAGTTGACTTTTTCTTTCGAATATATATGTACAAATGAATGACAAACGTTCCTTCGAAACGGGAAGAACGGCGACTTTCGCGAATTTATTACAGCACAGAAGGCTATTGGAAGGGGTGGGATGCGGCAAAAAAATTGGCGCAAAAAGCCAGAATCCCGGAAGCGGTTGCGAAGAGATGGTTGCACAAACAGGCTGTTTGGCAAATCTTTCTTCCCCCGCCTCCGAAAATTCCTCGCCCGAAGTTCGACGTGCCCATTCCCAACGCGGTGCACCAGGCTGACCAGCTTTTTATGCCGCACGACAGGGTTGGGGGCAAACTTTGGAAATAAACGCTGACGGTTGTCGATGTGGCGAGCAGATACAAAGAGACCGAGCCTCTGACCACAAAGAGCGCGGTGGAGGTTGCTGCGGCTTTCGAAAAAAACGTGGGCCGTTGCATTGGCCGAAGATGCTTCAAGTCGACCCTGGGCGAGAATTCATGGGTGCTGTTTCACAAACGATGACGAAGCATGGCACAACCATCCGACGCGGACATCCCGAAGTGCACCGCGACCAAGCAATTGTGGAGCGGTGGAATCGAACGTTGGCAGAGGGGTTGTTTCGCCACCAATACGCAGTGGAAATGCGACTGCCTGAGGGAGAGCGGCCTGTGGCGTGGGTGCAGCGGCTTCCGCTAGTTGTTGCTGCGAAAAACAACCAACTCACACGGTTGATTGGGTTGAAACCTGTCGATGCGATAAAGCAACGAAGGGTAGTCGCAGAACCAGCTACAGCTCCGGGAAGACCTGTTGGGGCAGCAGAAAAAAGGCTTCCAGCTGATGTCGAAGTGCGTTATCTGTTTGCGCCGGGGGAAATGGAAGGAGGCCAACGAAGAGCCACCGATCCTGTTTGTTCTCTGAAAACTTTCACCGTGGAACGGGTGATGATAAAACCAGACCAACATGCCATGTATTGGCTTCACGACGCGTACGGGCCAAAGCGCAGCTTCGTGCGAGAAGAATTGATGCCCCCGACTAACCCCGGCTGAGATTCTTCACCCATCTCTTTCTTTCGTAATAACTCCTTGGAATTATTTCCTGAAACATATCACAATAATTTTTCCAAGGTAAATCAAATTTGTGAATTTCTCCTTCTCGCAAACAAGACAAACAGGCCTCATGAAATTCGCACCTGCATTTTGTGCAAACGACGATTTTCGTCTTCCCCCGTCTCCGCGTGCAAACGGGAATTCTGCAATTCTTCTCCATGTAACTTGGGAATATGTTCCTTCAAAAGGTCGCCCTAGCAAAATGGAATTCAATTGGCTCTGTATCAATCCCATCCGCCAACACGCGACGTTTGTCGTAATGCGCAGATAACCCCAGTTTCTGTTGTTTCTTTCATCCGGAAGCCTTTGTTTGTGGCCAAATCCTTCTCCCCCCAAAGAGTCGCTTTGTAACGACCCCAAGTCATCCTTTTCTGCTTCAACGACACTCCCTTCGAGCTCAGTTTGTTTTTTCCGTGTTGCTCTTCCTCCACGAAGTAGCATTTCGAGCAAAGAGCGATCATTCGCTTGCCAACACACTCCAACTTGAAAAGCCCCGGTTCGCGGTTGCTCCACTTTTCCCAAGCAAGCCACTTATTTTTTTCCGCTTCGAATTCTGCTCGGCGTTCGGGTTTGATCACGTCTTCCAACTTCTCACCGCTTATTGCCATATAATTGCTGTCCGTGTCCATCTGGATCAGTTCAAAGTCGCTGCGGTCTACGAACTTTTCCAGGAAATCGTAGTAGAATTCCAGCATCCGCAACTTTGCCAACTGATAAACAACAATTCCGACTTGGAATGGTCTGTCGATCGTGATCCTCGTCTTCCGGCGTTCTATCTCGTATGCGTCGCCGATTTCATTCAGGTCGTGGAAGAACGCACTTCGCAGCGCCCTGTCGACGATCTTCTCGTCTTTCGTGTAAGATACGTTTGTTTGGCGTTCCACCGCTTCAATCATCTTTCCATATGCACTACTCCCCAACAATTTGAAAACTTCCGCGAGCAGCACCTTGCTTTTTTTCCGCATCTCCAGTGCGACGCGCCGCTGTCACTTGCTCAACAAACCAGGTGAAGACTCTCTTCGGTTGGTAGTCTATTATCCGGTGTATTCCTTTGATTTCCACGCCATGGGCAAGGTACCACTGCAGAAGCGGGGCATACACCAACATCTTTTTCGCTGAAAGAGCCCCCAACAGCTTCTGCCCATCCCCTCGGGTTCTGTCGGTCTTTTGCAGGTAGTCCCACATATGCTGCGACAATGCCTCTGCAGGCACGTGTTTGTTCACGAAGAAAGGAGGCATTTCTTCGAACTTTGGCCACAAACGCGGCGGAATCTCGATGTCGACCTCCGCAAACCCAAACCATGTACCGTTCTTGACACGTTTTGTAAACTCTGGCACTGTTTTGGAGGCCAACAACCCTGGGTACCACACAACCGACCCTTCCCGCACGGCATGTCCTTAAGTATGGTTGAAAGGTTCAAGGCGTTGGCGTCGTAACCGAGGATTTTCCGGCAAGGCTTCGGGTTGGCAATCCTGTGGGAACAAATCTTTGTGACGCCAACTTCGTGGTACCTTGTAAACACGAGGCTTGGCCCACCAACAAATGCGCCTTTCAACATCTTGTACTCTTCCTCGCTGGGCGTCTACAACTCTGCGCCCCGCTCAACCGAACCTCGAAGCAGATAGTGAAGGGAGACACTTGGAATTGACACGGCGTCTTTGAGGATGTCAATCCCTTTCTCAGTGTAGAAGGCGCGCATTTTTCCCAACGCTTCCAACCCTGGGGCAACATCCAAGTCATTATAGTAGCGCAATTGCTTGCATCCTTTCATCGTGAGGGGGAACCTCTCTCCCAACTTTGCGTACCAAAAGAAGTAATCAGGGAGACCAATTTTGTAGGAGAATTAAACCACTCGTATGGAAACCACGATTTGTTGGCTGTGCAGTCGCAAGCTTTCACCCATTTGTCGTAACTCGTTCCTGGACCGAGATAGTTGATAATGTCAAGGAAACGGAAGTGTTTGGTCAGCAGAAACATTATCTTGTTGGCGTCTTTTGCAACAACGATTTTGTCGGCGGTCTCGCTTATCTGTTCCACAAAATACTCTTTGATCAGGTTGAGATCGTACCGCCCTGAGTTGAAACCAAGGACTGGCACTTGGTCGCACCATTCTTCGATGGGTTTGCGGCGTTTGTTCTGAATTAAATCAATGTCTTCTGGCAAGAACTCTGCTCGAACCCTTTCCCGAATGTTGTTTGCCCGGCGATTCAACTCTTTCACAAACTTGCGAATCAACTCTTTCGGCTCTCTCTCGCAGACGTGTGTTGGGGTTCGCTCTAGCGTATCCCCGATGGATACAGAGATTGGCACGTGCGCGTTTTCAAACACCAACAAGCGGCTTGGTTCTTTTCTGAAATTTGCGTCACCAAAGGCTTCGAAATCATACAATATGAAATGAGGAAAGGATTTCGTGAAAGTTCGCGGTTTTTCGCTTTCGTTTCGCCCAACTTCACATCCCCAGGCTTCGATAACATTGAACCCGCCTCTCGAAGCACTCTTGTTCGTTTGGTGGTGTCTTGAAACAATTCTTCGTCGGTTTTGAACACTCCGGTTCTCTTCACGCTTGTGAGCACGAGTTTGTTTCGGCCTGGTGCACATCTTGGGCATCCGTGGTAATAACAACCGTGATATTGGAAGACTGTTTTCGATGCGGGATGAAACCCGTCCACGGGAGCTCCAGCTACCCACCTTTCTCCCCCATGCCCGCGCATTGCGTGGTGAATATGAATCCCCCGTCAGTGCGCTTCGCTTTCCAACCAGTTGATTGGCGCCGCGTACTTGGTAACTTTATTTGTTGTTCTTCCACTTTCTCGTTTAAATATTTCATTTTCGTCTCACCTTTGGCGCATGTTCCATGGTGTCGATGAAGATTAGAGTCTTTGGTGAATCTTTGTTTGCAATGAACACATATTTTTGATAAGAAACGCGTGCCCCCCATACGCAATTGTCAGAATATTCTGCATTCTTTCCGGTGCACTTCGCACAAGGTGCCAGACAATGTCGTTGCCTATCTGCTCTAGCTCGTACACGCGAATAACCAACCATTCGTTAAAAGGTTTTGTTTTATTGAGATACTGTTCAACTTTATCAAGTTCACCCAACGACGTTCTGGGGCAGTCTGGGAAATCTTCTAGTTGTGGAACATTGAAGAAAACGCGTGCAAGCTGCAATGCTGCTTGTTTGGAACGGTCTATTCTCGTTCCTTCCTTAACAACAATGCAGCGCCAGGTTGTCGCGGAAGGTATCCATTGCCGCCATTGCTCGCCCTTGAGCGGCATGTGCTCGATTTTGCAAGCTATCTGACAAAGGACCCGTTCCCAACAAAGGAGCGCGATCCAACACGATTTTTACATCAACGTTTCCAAAACCGTCAAAGCGCCATTTTGTGTTTGGTCTGTGAATACCCGCGAGATTCAATCTCAATTCTTCTGAACGGTTCAAACAGGCCTCCGCCTGAGGTAATCTTCGGATTCAAGGAGAGCCAATTTGTGTATTTTCGTGTCTTGATATCACGTCACCGTTTACAGTGTTTTCCAACCAAATCGAATAAGTATGCCTAATATAAAAGGCGGTGTGGGCTTTCGCTCTGATGGTGTTCAAGAATAAAGGTGTGAGATTTTGATTCAAATTTTCAGTTTTCTCCAGGCGGTTATTCTCCGCCCTTCTTTTGTTGTATCAACGATAGTGGCGAAAATTTCAGGCGCTCCTTCCCTTCTTCTTCTCCGCTTCCTGAACTCTTTTTGTAAAACATCCGGAGTAACAAAGAGCTTTCTCAAACCAGGTTTCAACTCTTCGCGCCGCGTTTGTACGACATTCGGTGTAACTAATAGCTTTCTCAAACCAGGTTTCAACTCTTCGCGCCGCTTTTGGAGCGTGTGTGGTAAAATCGTTTTTCTTGGCTTCTTCGCAAGATCTGCCGCAACTCTATTAAAAAATTCTTCAGTTTCTGTAGAATAATTCGTTGTAGGATTATTCGTTGAAGATGATTGAATAAGGTTTCGCTTTTTTCGCCGCGGTGGTGGCACTGGTCTTTCTAATATCTCTTTAACCCACTCAGGTAATACGACCTTGTCATCTTGCTTTTTTCGTTTTCTTTCTCGCTCCTGCCTTTTGTCCCACTCGAATCTTTCCTGCGGCGTCGTCGTGTCATAAAGCCACCTCATTCGTCTTTTGCTTTGCTGTTCCCACCTTCTTTCCCTTCCCTACCACTCGGTGGTTTCCTCCGGGGACAACATGTCTTCAAGCCATCCTCTCCTTGAGGTTGCCATTCTTCTGCCTGTATGTTCCGGCGGAAAATTTTCGGCTCTATTTTTTTTGTGCTGCTTTTTGCTCAACAGAGCGCGCCATCGGGTTGCCATACGCTTTTCCTCTCCTCGCTCTTGTTTAATATGGTGAGACATGGTTAACCGTTACCCTCACAACGCTCTTGTTCAATATGGTGTTACACGATTGTGCACACGACGCACTTGTTCAATAAGGTGTGCCTTGGTTTGTGGTGGTATTTGATGGGCGATACCTAAGTAGTATAACAAGAGTCAGTCAAATACAACCGAAGGAACACTTTTGTCTCGAGGGACGGAATGAGGAGGAGCGAAGCGACGAGGAAGGACGACCGATGAGACAAAAGTGTAACGCCGGTGGTATTTGACTGACTCTTGTTATACTACTATATATAATTTTTTATCTTTCTTGTTTTGTAATATTACCGCAATTCTGTATAGCCTAAAGTAGTAATAAAGTTATTATTAATATTATTATTTCTATTGTCATTATTATTATTAATATTATTATTATTATTATTATTATTGTTGTTGTTGTTGTTGTTCTTGTCCTTGTTATTATTATATGTCTACGAAGGCAAAATTGAACAAATATTCTCTCCAATGTTACATACTATCAATTGATAATGAATTTGTTCGAAGACTGCACACTGTTACGGTCGCTGGGTGATTGGCTTATTGTGGTGAGATAACTTGAAGGGCAAGAATCAATTCAACAAAGCGTTTGTGGTGATCTTTAGAAAGTTATCTTCAAAGAATCCAAAAGAAAGGAAACAAACTCTTTTAACTCATTTCCGTCACGCTCTGTAGTTATGGGTCTATACCGACCCCGGCACGCTTTGAAATACCTGCAACTTCTCCAAATCCCGGTCTGTGGTTGAAATGAGCCATTTTTATTGCCAAATGCTCAGGTTTTTCGACTTTGCCACTCTAAAACTACTAATTTTCATGGAATATGACCGCTTATTCTGTTGCAAACAAAAATTGTTGCCTTTGAACGCTCTCGGACAACACCAAATAATATGCAACTTTGCCTTGCAGTGTCTAACACAGAAAATCCTCTTGAGCTTAAAATCTACGTTGGCAGCAAACTTCGACTCCACTTCTGGCAATCTATTCCACATTTTTCCACTCACTTTGTTAGCGCGACCTGGATAACGCTATTTGGTTTCAATTGCTCTCACGGTCTGTAATGTTCGCGTTTGTGACCCAAAGGAATTCTGGGACTTTCTTGCGTCACGGCGACATGGAGGTCCGCAATTTGCATTTCAGATATTTTTAATAAGTGTCGAGCCACCCGGTCCTGCTGACAAAATATTGCGCCGATTGCATTATTTACATGTCAAAACTTG
Organism: Pachyseris speciosa; assembly: GCA_016490735.1. Taxonomy (NCBI): domain Eukaryota; kingdom Metazoa; phylum Cnidaria; class Anthozoa; order Scleractinia; family Pachyseridae; genus Pachyseris; species Pachyseris speciosa. The sequence goes on along the minus strand of JAEMWC010000092.1, from coordinate 824,177 downwards.
CCAAAATTGCCATGCCAGGTCCCGGAATCCACTCATAAAAAGCCTAAAAAAACAACTTCACTCCGTGAATTGCCACCACTCGGTGGAATACTTTGAGTGGCCCACTTCGTGTGAAATTGGTTCTCACCTCTGTTCTCTTTCAAAGGATTGCCTCTACCCATCAACCCAGCTTTATGATGCCAGGCAGGGGGCTTCTGAGGTGAAAAATGGCTCGAAAAACACACTTATAAATCAAATAAGTAACGAATTGTAGCTGCAGTTATCATTTAGAAATAAACGACAAGTAGCGTGACAAGCGTGACATGAAAGATAGAGCCTTCAATGTTGTGGACCAGCGAAATCTCCGTGGTAACCCCTTATATGGAATAACCGGATCGACTTGACCTCAAACCCTCGAAAATTACAGAAAAAACACGTACAAAATGACGGACAGAAATGAGTTAAGGGAAAAAAATTACGTCACGTGACCAGTACTGTTTACACCAATTACTGAACGCGATGGCTAAGCTTAGCTTAAGCATAGGGTTATAATGCGGATTTTAGGCCAAGAGGTATTGTTTTGGCTTCAGGGTTAAAGATCCGAGGCTTGGAGTAAGGCTAGATTGATGGGTTAGGGTTAGGTTAGGGTTAGGGTTACAATTAGGGTTAGGATTGGGTTAGGTTGGGGTTGGGGTTGGGGTAGGGTTAGGTTAGGGCTACGGCAGGGTTGGGGTTGGGTTTAAATTTAGGGTTAGCGTTAGGGTCAAAATGTCCAGTGTTCTTGCTTGCACTTTGTGCCTCGCTACATCACCAAGCTCTGAAGGGCTGTTCCAGGTACTCCATCCCCTCTAGCTCTCCGTTAATTGTTCAAGATTTCACAGTCATTTGCAGAAATACTATTTTCCGAGCCTTCTTCCTGTTTTCAGGGTCCAAAGATTGAAAATGTGAAATGAACTACAAATGGTATTTTTTGTTAAAGACATGTGTTCATTGTTGTGAAACGTTGTGCAATGAAATCAACTTGTAAATATCTGTAACGAACTACAGTGGAACCTCGATTTGACTAAGTGCCAAGCTACTGTGGCTGAGAATTGTTTCGGTATTTTAAAATATCGGAAACCTCAATGTATCGAATTTGCGAAAAAACAAGCAAAATGTCGTTATATCGAGATATAGTTAATAATTGTTTTGTAACGGTGCTACGTTGCAATAGCCAGCATTTCGGATCTGAAATCCTTTCCCTTCAGACGTTTTGTACGTAGTTTTTGAAATTTCCCAAAGGTAGGAGGTCAAATCTATATAGTTATTCCATATAAAGGGTTACCACAGAGATTTTGTTGGTCCAAAAGACCGAAGGCTCTCTTGTTCTTCTCACGTTTGGTACACTAGTTGTTAATTGTTTATAATGGCAAACAATTGAGCAACAATTCTTTAAGTATTTGCCTTAAAAAGGTGTTTGTCGAGCCATTTACCACCTCAAAAGCCCCCCGCCTTGCATCCTAAAGATGGGTTGAAGGGTAGAGGCAATGCTCTGCAAGAAAACAGATCGATGTGAAAGGAATTTCACAGCAATTCGGCCGCCGAAAGTTATATCGGAATAGCTTCTTAATTTTGTTGTCATAACGAGGATTTCTTCGTTATTACGAGGTTCTGTTTCATAGATTTTATTGTAACTTTCACCTGTCTGGAGAATAGTGTTCGTTTTACCGAGCAGTTCATCATAAAGAGGTTCTTTAAATTGAGGTTCCACTGTATAAGATCAATTAGCCCAAGACCTGATTTAACAGTAAAAGAAAGCTTGAAAACAAACTCTGTGCCTTCAGAAAAACAGACTGCTCTCATATAACATTCATCAGTCATATTCATTCAATTAATGATTGTAGCTTTAACTTACACGTTCTCTTTCCGATGCCTCCCTCAGTGAATCCGTGCACAGACAATCCTTGTAAGAATGGAGGAACTTGCAAAGTAACTGGAGATGATAGCTACAGTTGCCAGTGTGCCGAGGGCTATTATGGAGACAATTGTGAAAAAGGTACGAACACGACAACATTAAGAGTTGATGGCATAATTCAAACTGGAAAAAAAACTGATTTAATTTATGAGTTTTGAATTCTATATATTGTCAGTGAGCCCCTGCAAATCAGGCCCGTGCAAAAACGGAGGATCCTGCACCATGACTGGCCCTGATTCATACTCGTGTAACTGTACTGATGAATTTGAAGGACCCACTTGCGAGAAAAGTAAGTCACCGTTGCCTTTGTTAATATAAATGTCAACGTAAAAATGTTTGAGATACATTAAGATGCAATGTTTGGCGAAGGGAAACTAGATTCATTTACTTTATCGACTTGACAGGACTTCCATGTCCACCCGGAAAAAAGACAGATGACGCCCAAGGACGCTGTTGTGTTTTCCCTTTCACGTATGGTGGAAAGTCGTATAATGCCTGTACCACTGCCGGTCATAACAGGTTATGGTGCTCATTTGATGCTGTTTACGTGGGGCACTGGGCTAATTGCGGTAAGGAAAGGACTAAACCATGGCGATACTATAGGCACAAACAATCATTTTTTCAAGAGGTGCAGGCACGAACTTAACGTAACTTAATTGCTTGTCTTTTAGCCCGTTTGTTACTCTGCCTTTTCATTTAGGTTTTAGTCCTGTTCTTAATTTTTCTATGCATTATTTATATATAAATTTTTGTCTTTCTTGTTTTGTAATTTTACCGCAATTCTCTATAGGCTAAAGTAGTAATAAAGTTATTATTACTATTATTATTTCTATTATCATTATTATTATTATTATTATTATTATTGTTATTATATGTCTACGAAGGCAAAATTGAACAAATATTCTCTCCAATGTTACATACTATCAATTGATAATGAATTTGTTCGAAGACTGCACACTGTTACGGTCGCTGGGTGATGGGCTTATTGTGGTGAGATAACTTGAAAGGCAAGAATCAAATTAACAAAGCGTTTGTGGTGATCTTTAGAAAGTTATCTTCAAAGAATCCAAAAGAAAGGAAACAAACTCTTTTAAGTCATTTCCGTCACGCTCTGTAGTTATGGGTCTATACCGACCCCGGCACGCTTTGAAATACCTGCAACTTCTCCAAATCCCGGTCTGTGGTTGAAATGAGCCGTTGTTATTGCCAAATGCTCAAGTGTTTAGACTTTACCACCCTAAAACTACTAATTTTCATGGAATATGACCGCTTATTCTGTTGCAAACAAAAATTGTTGCCTTTGAACGCTCTCGGACAACACCAAATAATATGCAACTTTGTCTTGCAGTGTCTAACACAGAAAATCCTCTTGAGCTTAAAGTCTACGTTGGCAGCAAACTTCGACTCCACTTCTGGCAATCTATTCCACATTTTTCTACTCACTTTGTTAGCGCGACCTGGATAACGCTATTAGATTTCAATTGCTCTCACGGTCTGTAATGTTCGCGTTTGTGAACCAAAGGAATTCTGGGACTTTCTTGCGTCACGGCGACATGGAGGTCCGCAATTTGCATTTCAGATATTTTTAATAAGTGTCGAGCCACCCGGTCCTGCTGACAAAATATTGCGCCGATTGCATTATTTACATGTCAAAACTTGCCAAAATTGCCATGCCAGGTCCCGGAATCCACTCACAAAATGACTAAAGACACAACTTCAATCCGTGAATTGCCACCACTCGGTGGAATACTTTGAGTGGCCCACTTCGTGTGAAATTGGTTCTCACCTCTGTTCTCTTTCAAAGGATTGCCTCTACCCATTAACCCAGCTTTATGATGCCAGGCAGGGGGCTTCTGAGGTGGAAAATGGCTCGAAAAACACACTTATAAATCAAATAAGTAACGAATTGTAGCTGCAGTTATCGTTTAGAAATAAACGACAAGTAGCGTGACAAGCGTGACATGAAAGATAGAGCCTTCGATGTTGTGGACCAGCGAAATCTCCATGGTAATCCCTTATATGGAATAACCAGATCGACTTCACATTAAACCCTCGAAAATTACAGAAAAAAACACGTACAAAATGGCGGGCAGAAATGAGTTAAGGGAAAAAAATTACGTCACGTGACCAGTACTGTTTACACCAATTACTGAACGCGATGGCTAAGCTTAGCTTAAGCATAGGGTTATAATGCGGATTTTAGGCCAAGAGGTATTGTTTTGGCTTCAGGGTTGAAGATCCGAGGCTTGGAGTAAGGCTAGATTGGTGGGTTAGGGTTAGGTTAGGGTTAGGGTTACAATTAGGGTTAGGATTGGGTTAGGTTGGGGTTGGGGTTGGGGTAGGGTTAGGTTAGGGCTACGGCAGGGTTGGGGTTGGGTTTAAATTTAGGGTTAGCTTTAGGATCAAAATATCCAGTGTTCTTGCTTCCACTTTGTGCCTTGCTACATCACCAAGCTCTGAAGGGCTGTTCCAGGTACCCCAACCCCTCTTTGCAGAAATACTATTTTCAAAGACTTCTTCCTGTTTTCAGGGTCCAAAGATTGAAAATGTGAAATGAGCTACAAATGGTATCTTTTGTTAAAGACATGTGTTCATTGTTGTGAAACGTTGTGCAATGAAATCAACTTATAAATATCTGTAACTAACTACAGTGGAACCTTGATTTGACTAAGTGCCAAGTGACTGTGGTCGGGAATTGTTTCGGTATTAATATCGGAAACCTCGTTGTATCGAATTTGCGAAAAAACAAGCAAAATGTTCGTTATATCGAGATATAGTTAATAATTGTTTTGTAACGGTGCTACGTTGCAATAGCCAGCATTTCGGATCTGAAATCCTTTCCCTTCAGACGTTTTGTACGTAGTTTTTGAAATTTCCCAAAGGTAGGAGGTCAGATCGATATAGTTATTCCATACAAAAGGGTTACCACAGAAATTTTGTTGGTCCAAAAGACCGAAGGCTCTCTTGTTCTTCTCACGTTTGGTACACTAGTTGTTAATTGTTTATGATGGCAAACAATTGAGCAACAATTCTTTAAGTATTTGCCTTAAAAAGGTGTTTGTCGAGCCATTTACCACCGCAGAAGCCCCCCGCCTTGCATCCTAAAGCTGGCTGGTGGGTAGAGTCAATGTTCCCAAAGAAAACAGGGGTGAATGGAATTTCACAGCAATTCGGCCGCCGAAAGTTATATCGGAATAGCTTCTTAATTTTGTTGTCATAACGAGGATTTCTTCGTTATTACGAGGTTCTGTTTCATAGATTTTATTGTAACTTTCACCTGTCTGGAGAATAGTGTTCGTTTTACCGAGCAGTTCATCATAAAGAGGTTCTTTAAATTGAGGTTCCACTGTATAAGATCAATTAGCCCAAGACCTGATTTAACAGTAAAAGAAAGCTTGAAAACAAACTCTGTGTCTTCAGAAAAACAGACTGCTCTCATATAACATTCATCAGTCATATTCATTCAATTAATGATTGTAGCTTTAACTTACACGTTCTCTTTCCGATGCCTCCCTCAGTGAATCCGTGCACAGACAATCCTTGTAAGAATGGAGGAACTTGCAAAGTAACTGGAGATGATAGCTACAGTTGCCAGTGTGCCGAGGGCTATTATGGAGACAATTGTGAAAAAGGTACGAACACGACAACATTAAGAGTTGATGGCATAATTCAAACTGGAAAAAAAACTGATTTAATTTATGAGTTTTGAATTCTATATATTGTCAGTGAGCCCCTGCAAATCAGGCCCGTGCAAAAACGGAGGATCCTGCACCATGACTGGCCCTGATTCATACTCGTGTAACTGTACTGATGAATTTGAAGGACCCACTTGCGAGAAAAGTAAGTCACCGTTGCCTTTGTTAATATAAATGTCAACGTAAAAATGTTTGAGATACATTAAGATGCAATGTTTGGCGAAGGGAAACTAGATTCATTTACTTTATCGACTTGACAGGACTTCCATGTCCACCCGGAAAAAAGACAGATGACGCCCAAGGACGCTGTTGTGTTTTCCCTTTCACGTATGGTGGAAAGTCGTATAATGCCTGTACCACTGCCGGTCATAACAGGTTATGGTGCTCATTTGATGCTGTTTACGTGGGGCACTGGGCTAATTGCGGTAAGGAAAGGACTAAACCATGGCGATACTATAGGCACAAACAATCATTTTTTCAAGAGGTGCAGGCACGAACTTAACGTAACTTAATTGCTTGTCTTTTAGCCCGTTTGTTACTCTGCCTTTTCATTTAGGTTTTAGTCCTGTTCTTAATTTTTCTATGCATTATTTATATATAAATTTTTGTCTTTCTTGTTTTGTAATTTTACCGCAATTCTCTATAGGCTAAAGTAGTAATAAAGTTATTATTACTATTATTATTTCTATTATCATTATTATTATTATTATTATTATTATTATTGTTATTATATGTCTACGAAGGCAAAATTGAACAAATATTCTCTCCAATGTTACATACTATCAATTGATAATGAATTTGTTCGAAGACTGCACACTGTTACGGTCGCTGGGTGATGGGCTTATTGTGGTGAGATAACTTGAAAGGCAAGAATCAAATTAACAAAGCGTTTGTGGTGATCTTTAGAAAGTTATCTTCAAAGAATCCAAAAGAAAGGAAACAAACTCTTTTAAGTCATTTCCGTCACGCTCTGTAGTTATGGGTCTATACCGACCCCGGCACGCTTTGAAATACCTGCAACTTCTCCAAATCCCGGTCTGTGGTTGAAATGAGCCGTTGTTATTGCCAAATGCTCAAGTGTTTAGACTTTACCACCCTAAAACTACTAATTTTCATGGAATATGACCGCTTATTCTGTTGCAAACAAAAATTGTTGCCTTTGAACGCTCTCGGACAACACCAAATAATATGCAACTTTGTCTTGCAGTGTCTAACACAGAAAATCCTCTTGAGCTTAAAGTCTACGTTGGCAGCAAACTTCGACTCCACTTCTGGCAATCTATTCCACATTTTTCTACTCACTTTGTTAGCGCGACCTGGATAACGCTATTAGATTTCAATTGCTCTCACGGTCTGTAATGTTCGCGTTTGTGAACCAAAGGAATTCTGGGACTTTCTTGCGTCACGGCGACATGGAGGTCCGCAATTTGCATTTCAGATATTTTTAATAAGTGTCGAGCCACCCGGTCCTGCTGACAAAATATTGCGCCGATTGCATTATTTACATGTCAAAACTTGCCAAAATTGCCATGCCAGGTCCCGGAATCCACTCACAAAATGACTAAAGACACAACTTCAATCCGTGAATTGCCACCACTCGGTGGAATACTTTGAGTGGCCCACTTCGTGTGAAATTGGTTCTCACCTCTGTTCTCTTTCAAAGGATTGCCTCTACCCATCAACCCAGCTTTATGATGCCAGGCAGGGGGCTTCTGAGGTGGAAAATGGCTCGAAAAACACACTTATAAATCAAATAAGTAACGAATTGTAGCTGCAGTTATCGTTTAGAAATAAACGACAAGTAGCGTGACAAGCGTGACATGAAAGATAGAGCCTTCGATGTTGTGGACCAGCGAAATCTCCATGGTAATCCCTTATATGGAATAACCAGATCGACTTCACATTAAACCCTCGAAAATTACAGAAAAAAACACGTACAAAATGGCGGGCAGAAATGAGTTAAGGGAAAAAAATTACGTCACGTGACCAGTACTGTTTACACCAATTACTGAACGCGATGGCTAAGCTTAGCTTAAGCATAGGGTTATAATGCGGATTTTAGGCCAAGAGGTATTGTTTTGGCTTCAGGGTTGAAGATCCGAGGCTTGGAGTAAGGCTAGATTGGTGGGTTAGGGTTAGGTTAGGGTTAGGGTTACAATTAGGGTTAGGATTGGGTTAGGTTGGGGTTGGGGTTGGGGTAGGGTTAGGTTAGGGCTACGGCAGGGTTGGGGTTGGGTTTAAATTTAGGGTTAGCTTTAGGATCAAAATATCCAGTGTTCTTGCTTCCACTTTGTGCCTTGCTACATCACCAAGCTCTGAAGGGCTGTTCCAGGTACCCCAACCCCTCTTTGCAGAAATACTATTTTCAAAGACTTCTTCCTGTTTTCAGGGTCCAAAGATTGAAAATGTGAAATGAGCTACAAATGGTATCTTTTGTTAAAGACATGTGTTCATTGTTGTGAAACGTTGTGCAATGAAATCAACTTATAAATATCTGTAACTAACTACAGTGGAACCTTGATTTGACTAAGTGCCAAGTGACTGTGGTCGGGAATTGTTTCGGTATTAATATCGGAAACCTCGTTGTATCGAATTTGCGAAAAAACAAGCAAAATGTTCGTTATATCGAGATATAGTTAATAATTGTTTTGTAACGGTGCTACGTTGCAATAGCCAGCATTTCGGATCTGAAATCCTTTCCCTTCAGACGTTTTGTACGTAGTTTTTGAAATTTCCCAAAGGTAGGAGGTCAGATCGATATAGTTATTCCATACAAAAGGGTTACCACAGAAATTTTGTTGGTCCAAAAGACCGAAGGCTCTCTTGTTCTTCTCACGTTTGGTACACTAGTTGTTAATTGTTTATGATGGCAAACAATTGAGCAACAATTCTTTAAGTATTTGCCTTAAAAAGGTGTTTGTCGAGCCATTTACCACCGCAGAAGCCCCCCGCCTTGCATCCTAAAGCTGGCTGGTGGGTAGAGTCAATGTTCCCAAAGAAAACAGGGGTGAATGGAATTTCACAGCAATTCGGCCGCCGAAAGTTATATCGGAATAGCTTCTTAATTTTGTTGTCATAACGAGGATTTCTTCGTTATTACGAGGTTCTGTTTCATAGATTTTATTGTAACTTTCACCTGTCTGGAGAATAGTGTTCGTTTTACCGAGCAGTTCATCATAAAGAGGTTCTTTAAATTGAGGTTCCACTGTATAAGATCAATTAGCCCAAGACCTGATTTAACAGTAAAAGAAAGCTTGAAAACAAACTCTGTGTCTTCAGAAAAACAGACTGCTCTCATATAACATTCATCAGTCATATTCATTCAATTAATGATTGTAGCTTTAACTTACACGTTCTCTTTCCGATGCCTCCCTCAGTGAATCCGTGCACAGACAATCCTTGTAAGAATGGAGGAACTTGCAAAGTAACTGGAGATGATAGCTACAGTTGCCAGTGTGCCGAGGGCTATTATGGAGACAATTGTGAAAAAGGTACGAACACGACAACATTAAGAGTTGATGGCATAATTCAAACTGGAAAAAAAACTGATTTAATTTATGAGTTTTGAATTCTATATATTGTCAGTGAGCCCCTGCAAATCAGGCCCGTGCAAAAACGGAGGATCCTGCACCATGACTGGCCCTGATTCATACTCGTGTAACTGTACTGATGAATTTGAAGGACCCACTTGCGAGAAAAGTAAGTCACCGTTGCCTTTGTTAATATAAATGTCAACGTAAAAATGTTTGAGATACATTAAGATGCAATGTTTGGCGAAGGGAAACTAGATTCATTTACTTTATCGACTTGACAGGACTTCCATGTCCACCCGGAAAAAAGACAGATGACGCCCAAGGACACTGTTGTGTTTTCCCTTTCACGTATGGTGGAAAGTCGTATAATGCCAGTACCACTGCCGGTCATAACAGGTTATGGTGCTCATTTGATGCTGTTTACATAGGACGCTGGGCTAATTGTGGTAAGAAAAGGACTTAATTAGGGTGATAGGTCTGCAATGGCAAAATGTTACATACTATCAATTTGTAGTTGTTCAAAGACTGCACACAGTTACAGTCGCTGGATGATAGGCTTATTGTTTTGAGATGACTTGAGGGGCTGTACCACTGCCGCTCATAACAGGTTATGGTGCTCATTTGATGCTGTTTACATAGGACGCTGGGCTAATTGTGGTAAGAAAAGGGCTTAACTAGGGTGATATGTTGAAGAAATACTCTGAATTGATTCTTAGTAAGTTGTTGTAAGACTGCACACAGTCACAGTCGCTGGGTGATGGGTTTATTGGGGTGAAATGACTTAAACCTAACAGAAAAGAAATTCAGAACGTTTTTAAAGAGATCTACTCATTGTTGTGAAAAGTTGTACAATGCCATGAACGTATAGCGGAGCTCCTCGCTCCCGCGCGGACCACCATAGGTAAGAAAATATGGCAACCTATGTGTGGGAGAAATTTTTGATTTGGTCACCGTCCGACCGACCGTACGTGCGTACGTCCGCCCCTCCTTGTGAAAGGTCACGGTCGGGATACACCTGTGCTATATTCCACATTTTAGCAGGGAATCAGAAAAAATAACAAACTAAAGACAACAAGAGAAGAAACTTATGGGCTTTTAGCTAGTGGTATCTGCATTGTTTTTTTAAGCTTAAATTTTATTAAGGCAAAAATACGGAAAATGGGACAGCTACTAGTTCTTCAGGTTCTCCTGGTTTTCTGGTTCTCGTGGTTCCCGTGGTTCTCGTAGTTCTTATGGTTCTAGTAGTTCTTCCACTTCTCGTGGTTCTCTGGTTCTGTGGTTTTGTGGTTCTCTGGTTCTCTGGTTCTCGTTGTTCTGTCGTTCTGTCGCTCTGTGGTTCTCTGGTTCTCTGGTTGTCTGGTTCTCTGGTTCTCTGGTTCTCGTAGTTCTGTGGTTCTGTGGTTCTGTGGTTCTGTGGTTCTCTTGGTTCTGGTGGTTCTCGTAATCATATGGTTCTCGTTCTTCTTCTCGTGGTTCTCTAGTTCTTCTGGTTTTAGCTCGTGGTTCTCTGGTTCTCGTGGTTCTCGTAGTTCATATGGTTCTCGAAGTTCTTCTGATTTTCGTGGTTCTTGTGGTCCTCTGGCTTTCGTGGTTCTTCTGGTTCTCGTGGTTCTCTGGTTCTTCTGGTTCTTCTGGCCTCTTCTTCTTCTCGTGATTCGTATGGTTCTCTCGTTCTTCTCGTTCTCCAGCGTTTTCGCGTTACTCCGTCTTACTTCTCATTTCCAGTTTAAGCGGAAGTCAAATTTTTTAAGTCGCACATATTGCTACATGTAGTAGTCTACAGATTAATCAAGCTTGTTTTGAGCACTCATTCGTCGGAATCGAATGTGCTGTGGTTGCGACATGGCGTGATTGTCAGAGGTGATCAAAGAAGGGCAACATCCTTTAATCCTGAAGAGTACATGGCAGATATTGTCATATACTTTGGTATAAGTGTTTCTTCGAACCATATGAAACTACGAGAGCCACAAGAACCAGTCAGAGAACCACGAGCTAAAACCACGAGAAGCAGAAGAACTACGCGAACCACGAGAACCACGAGAACCAGAGAACCAGAAGAACCAGAAGAACTAGTAGAACCTGAAAAACTAGTAGAACCAGAGAACTAGGAGAGCCTGAAGAACTAGTAGCTGTCCCATGGCACTCGAGTCATGACGTCAGCTGTGATTATTACACCGGGGATAAGCCTCTTGATAACCGCTTCAAATGGCTTGGTTAATCTGTTTGTCAACCGTTGACTAGCTGTGCGTTTTGCCGATCGCGTATGAGACAATTACGAGGGCTCAGCCATTCGATGAAACCGAATCCATCGATTTAACAAGAGCAAAATCTTGAAACACAAGGCTTTTTCCAAAGGCTGTAGGCAGCACGGCCATCACATCCTTTTCACTGAGAACGAAAGTTCCCATTTTTTATCATATCTTGGCGGTCTTTACAAAGATTACGACTCGTACATGTACGAGGTGAATCCTGTAAATTGTGATAGATCGTAAATGGTGCTGGTTCGCGAAGTTTACAAATCATGATGTAAAACTTTTTGTAAATGAAAAATTAATTTGCTTTCTTTTTATGCCTGAATCGTAATGTCCAATGACAAAACAGATGAAAACCACGCGTGGTTTGGATATCTGATCAAAAAAAACCGTGTGGTTTTCATCTGAGTTTCAATTGGGTAAGAAAGCTCATGCGCGTGACGAATTTAGCCGTTTCTTCTTGACAATCAAACTTATGACTTATTTTGATGAGTTTGAGAATGTTTTTCCAAACGTTTACTCTCAAATAGTTCATCTGGATGGTAGAGCTGTTCGTTTTTCCTCCTGCTTCTCGATGTTTTGGACAGAAAATAGGCTCAAGAAAAGCCATGAGAAGTTGCTCGATGCCGGCCAGTAATTAAAGAAATAAGCATGGAGCTCCGCTTTTAGGCTTGGCTAATAGATGGTTAAGGCATCCGACCGGTAATCTGGAGACCCAGGTTCGATTCCTGGCTGAGCCACATTTTCACTTAATTACTTAGTTGTTGATTTCTGTTCCCAAATTTCTCTCTCTCTCTCTCTCTCTCTCTCTCTCTCTCTCTCTCTCTCTCTCTCTCTCTCTCTCTCTCTCTCTCTCTCTCTCTCTCTCTCTCTCTCTCTCTCTCTCTCTCTCTCTCTCTCTCTATATATATATATATATATATATATATATATATATAGAGAGAGAGAGAGAGAGAGAGAGAGAGAGAGAGAGAGAGAGAGAGTAAGGCAGTAAGAGAGAGTAAAGACAGTAAGGTAGGGAGGGGATATATTAGCAACTGATTGCCTTAATTACTTAGGATCACCAGCCTATTCCCGTTTGGATGGCGATTCATTAGCGATTTCTGAGAATACAAACAGACAAGGTTAATTTGGGAACAGAAATCAACAACTAAGTAATTAAGTGAAAATGTAGCTCAGCCAGGAATCGAACCTGGGTCTCCAACTTTTTTTTTCCCAAATTAACCTTGTCTGATTTGGCCGTGCATCGCTGATCGACCGGGGAGTAGTGACGTGATCCTGGTTGCAGGAAATGTGTGAAATTGTCTCCTCGGACCTAACCATAAAAATAAGGCCACACTGTGTATGTGTTGTACAGTAAAAAATATGTGTTCCCAGTGTGGTTGGTTCAGTGGCCTAGTGGTTAAGGCATCCGACCGGTAATCTGGAGACCCAGGTTCGATTCCTGGCTGAGCCACATTTTCACTTAATTACTTAGGCCCGTTTCAAACGTCGTGCTACTGCCGTGCTTAGCTGGCTCGACTGTCGCACGACTCCAGCACGACTTGGTTTCAGACGTCGAATTTAATTCCGTTGAATAAAAAGTTGTTGCCCAATCTCGTACCTAGAATCGTCGGGTGCCGTAATTAAAACACTTACCAGCCGTTGCACAAAGCAAATCCAAAATGTTAATTTATGAATTCGACACGGCAGTAGCACGACGTTTGAAACCAAGTCGTGCTACTGCCGTGTAGCACGGCAAGCCTTGCCGTGCTACACGGCAAGCCTTGCCGTGCTACACGGCAGTAGCACGACTTGGTTTCAAACGTCGTGTTTAAGTCGAATTTAATTCGAGTAATTGAGTTCGACACGGCAGTAGCACGACGTTTGAAACAGGCCTTAGTTGTTGATTTCTGTTCCAAATTAACCTTGTCTATATATATATATATATATATATATATATATATATATATATATATATATATATATACATATATATATACAGTAAGGTAGGGAGGGGATATATTAGCAACTGATTGCCTTAATTACTTAGGATCACCAGCCTATTCCCGTTTGGATGGCGATTCATTAGGGATTTCTGAGAAATACAAACAGACAAGGTTAATTTGGGAACAGAAATCAACACAACTAAGTAATTAAGTGAAAATGTGGCTTAGCCAGGAATCGAACCTGGGTCTCCAGATTACCGGTCGGATGCCTTAACCACTAGCCCACTGAACCAACCACACCGGGAACACATATTTTAATTAATTTAGATCTTTAGAACAACTTATCTTCGTTAAACATGGACGGCAATTTAAAAGTAAGCCGCGAGCGTACCTCATTTGCATAAAGTTTACAGCCCATCGATCGAGCGACACATTTTCCCCATCATCCACGATAACTCGTGTTGTGCATGCGCAATTCACGAGTTAACAAGAAATTCTCAAAGAATTTGTAAGCGGCCTTTTTGACCATCCGAGGCAGTGCTCCGACGGAGCACCTACTTTCTGATTCGTTTCACAGTCATTACAAGTGCCCCAGTTCTCTTCTACGATAAACAAAATAAATTGAAGAATCATCAAGTATGTTATCCGTATCTGCGAAAAGTCACAACAACGGCAACAACGAAGACAGAAAGAAACGAAAACAGTTGGAAGTCGGATAAACACAGACGTCAAGCGAGCGACATAACAAACCGGAAGTCGATCCAATCAACATCCGCTTGCAGTGTCGCTCCGTGTATGTTTATCGTCGAACTGTTTTCGTTTCTTTCTGTCTTCATTGTTGCCGTTGTCGTGGCTTTTCGCAGACACGGATAACATACTTGATGATGCTTCGATTGATTTTGTGCTCGTTTATCGTAGAAGAGAACTGGGGTACTTGTAATGACGATGAAACGAGTCAGAAAGTAGGTCCTCCATCAGACCAAGTTTCCGCCGTCTTTGAACTCTGAGGTAAGCCAGAATTTATCCTTGAACTTGATTCAGCCTCAAATCATTTTTTATTTTGTTGTTTTACTCTTTCCAGTGAATTTTATAGGGGATCAGCGGGGGGATCAGTAAGGGGATCAGCAGGGGATGAGTGGGGGATCAGTAAACGGGGAATCAGTGTTTTGTCGAAGCCCGTTTCAATGTAAATTCCACGTGGAGTCGATCAACATTTCTCGGAAGGGCTTCTCTTTAACGTTTTCTGCGATTGCATACAGAATTTTGTTTTCGCATCTGCGAATTTCATCATTGCCATTAGCAGCGTAGTTCAAAGATTTCATCTGCAGTTGGTCTTAGATTATACTTTTCAGTGGAGAAATGACGATAATCGCTGCATTTAATACTTAGTTCGTTGCCGGCGGTCACTATATACGTGTTATTTAAGAAGCCAAATAGTTATTCACGTATGTAAACAAATAAAATAACTAATTTTGTTACTATAACGAGACCCGTTCGCAGCTCTTCGCACATACAGACATTTGGTGAATCAAACTGTTTCCGTATCCAGTGGGTAAAACCGCCAGGATGTCTCTGCCGCTTAAAAGAAAGCCTTTATGATGATTCTTGTTCTGGTTTCAAAATAATGTTTCTCATACTGACGAGATTTAAATCTCTTAAAAGCGCGTTTGCGTCCCCTCACCATCATGGTTATTTTTGTTGAAACTGTGAAACTTACATTTATAAGTTACTCATTGTCTCTCAGCCAATTGGAATTTTGCGGCCGCCAGCGGCCGCAGAAATGAACAAAAGGGGGTTCTTAGAGCAGGCATTCCCTCTCTCCTATCCCCAATCCCCTCTCCCTTTTTCCCTTCCTCTCTCTCCCCTCCCCCTCCCCCTCCCCCTCCCCCTACCTTTTATACGCCTGCCACGCAGGCTATTCGAACACCATATCAACCAGACCGGAAAGGACGGAGGGAAAGCGAACCCACCGAATACAGGGTTAGCCTCGCCCGGTGCAAAATTTGCGCTTGCTAGACGAAATTCCAGCGGTTTTTTGTAATCCGAAACTGGACTTTTCATTCAACTTTGCCCAGAAACCTTGCAAGACATCAAAAGGTTTTCGAGCCCTTTTTGTTTAGTCGCGTGATGCCCAAATGTTTCCTTTTTCGATTCTCTTTCTCTGGATTCCTTTCTTTCACTTTTTTTGTGCAGATTCTCAATTATGTGTCGTAGGGCTTTTAATAAAACAATTATATTCTACTCGGGCTTGCTGGATATGAAATGATTATAACCAACTCGTCACTTAACGCGCGTCACTTCATATCCAGCGTGCCCTTGTAGAATAATTGCTAAATATTCCCTATTTTGCATTTGCCATTCTTTCTTACATAAGTTAGAAAATCAATGCTTCTCTCATTGCGAACGTATTTCGGTAGTAGTAGTAGTAGTAGTAGTAGTGGTGGTGGTAGTAATAATTACGATGTTCTTTATAGGGGTGAGACAATTACTGGTAGCCCAGTAGCTTCCATTGTGGCCCACAGATAATAACAGAAACAAATAATGCAAATAAACTCGACATGATAAGAATCCCAACTCGCTGGAGGCAAACCAGTTTGCTATTTACAGGGATGACCGAGGACTTGAACCAGGGACTACCCAGAACAAGACCAGCTAGCGACCAGAGTGGGATTTGTACTCGGGGCAGCCGCATTGAAATCCATCACCCTAACCGCTTGGCCATCCTGCCCCTGCAGTCCCTTTAATTTGTTCCCTCCAAGTATTTTTTTTTTTTTGTTTATTTTTCGTCACGTTATCATAAACGGTAATTTTGATCGTTCCAACGTCTGTATTTTAAAGTTGATGAGTGTGCGCCGTCACCGTGTAAGAATGGGGCGAACTGTACGGAGACTAGAGAAGGTTACAGCTGCCAGCCGTGTCCGCCAGGATGACAAGGGAATGACTGTGATGAAGGTTTGATAAACAGCACAGATTGCAAAATTAATTAACATGTCAATCCAACTAACTTCATTTTCATTTTATTACAAATCGTGATCAAGAGAGCTATGCAGGGGATAAGTGCCATGTGGACGGTAGAAAGCTATTTATGGAAACAATACGTGTAGTTCTGAGTACAACGATGAATTCTGACTGACAGAAAATGAAAAAAAAAAACATATTTTATTTGACCAAAGGTTCTTACTTATTTGAGAGGTGTTAGTTTACAGCACTGCGGGCATGAACCATTCTCAGAGACGAACTTTACAATGTTTACTCGCGCACACCTTAATAAGAGGCGGGTGAAACTTAAGGTGGGGTAAACGCGAATTTGTGTGAAATTTAAAGGAGTTTGAAGAAGGGATTGTAATGGATTACAAATGTTTTGAAACACTTCCAGTTACTTGGCACCCCACAAAGGCACTGCAGGTTGCTGGGGAACTGTTTGGTGTCCGTCTGAATTTCTAACTTCAAATTCCAATTTTAAACCTTTATTAAATCTTCCAAATTTCCTATTTCCTCAATTTAATTAATCCTTTGAGAAAAATTATCTCTTCTCAAATGTAACCAAAAATCACCAAAAAGTTCACAAAATATCCCACAACATAGATATAGCTTTGTGAGATGAACAGAGGGATTTTTGATTGCTTGGAAAGCGAACGAGATATCAACGTGAAATCCATGTTAAACGGCTTAAAAACGATTCTTAGGTTAACTCCCGCCTTAAGGAAATAGTGACCTCGCAGGTAAATAATAGTTATCTCCAAAAGTTCTGTAATTTATTGCTCTATGAGTATGCTGATTATTTGTAGATATTGACGAATGTAACTCGGCTCCTTGTAAGAATGGAGGAACATGTGTGAACAAACCGGGAACATACACGTGCACATGCGAGGCTGGTTTCAAAGGAAAACACTGTGAGGAAGGTACGAAAAGTATTGTCAAGCTTTTTGTGCCTAATTAAGATCAAAGTTTTTTGTGGGTATGTCATTTCATTTCCTTTTGTCGTCTTTGAAGATAAGCCTAGTTCAAATTGATTACCATTACTCAGCTATCTCTACACGATCTCATAATGACATGTCAGTCTGATGTGTGACGTTTTCCCATTCTCAAATTAAACTGCGTCTAAGTAATCCGGCTTTATTAACACAATTACCAATTGTGCTATATGGTTTAACATAATTGAATAAAATCTAGAGAGAATGCAAACCCAACCTGGTCGACACCCGCTTCAATGATTCTTCCAACTGCTCGCAATTCACAACTTAGTCAAATAGCACTGATTCGAGAATACTCTGTGGTGATCGGACAGAGCAATCCTTAATGTGGGGAAAAAGAACAAGTTAAACCGCGGTATACTAATTGACCCATTTCAAAAATGGCTGCCTTTAAATTTTTCTTTTGTTCGTATTCAAAATAGCCTCACTAACCTCGTTCGGGATAACAAATTCTTTAGAGTTTTGATCTCAAAAACGAGGTAAGTGAGGCTATTTTGAATACGAACAAAAGAATAATTTAAAGGTAGCCATTTTTGCATTGGGTGTACAAATCTCCGAATTGGTTATTAGTCTCTTTCGATCGCATAAGGTCTGAGTTCTTTATTGTTGTTATAACTTCTCGTTAACAATGAAATGAAAATAAATAAATAAATATTTATTATAAAAGAAATATAACGAGACATCATTATAATAAACTAAAGATGCATGACGAATGGCGAAATATGTCTTTAAATTGTCTCGTGACCCTAAAATTCATTTTCATTTTGTTGTTTCATTGTTTTGACACTTGCGCCAATCACTTAAAGCAAATACAAGTGTTGTTACATGGATGACAGTAGTTGCTGTGTATTTTCTCTTCAGTATATTGGAAACCTGAGGGATGCTTCAAAGAAAAGAAAAAAAGTTTGAAAAAACTTTTGAAAAAAGACTTCAAACGAGTGAAAGGCATCACAAAGAACCCAGATATTGCGAAAATCTTTGAAACGTGCAAAGCTGCAGCTGAGAAAGCGGGATATGATATTTTTGCCATCAAGGTAAGAGGTCATTACTTGTGTGTCCACAGTAAAAGATTTCTTATCAAGAACGGCTCAAGAGCCTTGATGCCATCTTTGTTGCAATTTAAGAAATAGATTCCATGCTGCCGTGTGCCTTGTCAATAACAGATCAGAGATGACGGGCAATAATAGTGGCACACGAAAAACAGAAGAGTGTGACACTAATTTTTTAACTTGTTTTTACGTCCACAGTAATCTGTTAGTGAGGAGATGGTGTTTTATACGAGTAAAGAAACAATACACGCTCGGGCTGTGATTGTTCACGATTTTTCCAATTACTCATTTCAACACCCTCACTGCTTTTAAGTTTGGAA
Source organism: Pachyseris speciosa (assembly GCA_016490735.1). Taxonomy (NCBI): domain Eukaryota; kingdom Metazoa; phylum Cnidaria; class Anthozoa; order Scleractinia; family Pachyseridae; genus Pachyseris; species Pachyseris speciosa. The sequence continues at coordinate 805,493 of JAEMWC010000092.1, read as the reverse complement.
TCGTGGTTGAGGTGAAGCATAAGTAGATCTAGATGGATTATTATAAAGGATGAAGCTTTACCAGTATACCATTGTACTGCTATATGTAGCATGTTACATGCTACATAGTACCCTAGACAAAACATTTCAAGATGGGGTTAATTTTAAATAATTTCCACTGAAGTTATGCTCAGCTTAAGCTCTCCACTCTTCTACCTTCCTGGCATCGACTTTCTGCATTTAGGTTCTGAGAATAACTACTTCCTTGTAAACTACAGAAAAAAAAATACTGCGTTACCTCGGAGAGCGGAAAGCTGGTTAATTTCAAAAAGTATGGTGTGTCATCAAAATGCTACACTGATGATGAAGGTCATGGCATTGGGAAGAACAACTTTGCCATCTTCGTTTACACCAGGTAAATATTATGTTGTGAATAATCTCAAAAATCAAGGGCTATTACTGGCTCTGATGCTTCCTGGGCACATTTGTAAGCTATGCTGTTCTCTGGAATAAATACCAAGGGATAGTAAAGTACCCAGCTGAGTTTCTCTCTCTCTCTGTAGATAGTCAACACACAAGATGTTTTAGTTTTCTTAACTGAATAACTGAATGTTTGTTTCACCATCATCATCATCATCATCGTCATCATTATTATCATTATTATTATTATTAAGCGTTACGTGACCATTCGTAACTCATGATCAGATGCATTAAGTGGTCAATTTTTCTCTTTGTGAAGGGGTACAACTTGGTGGTGGCTTCAAGGGAATAAATACTGACGTGCAGTATGGGTATTTGAACTGATAAGTAAACATGTGTGGCTGGCAACCCTTGAAACACCAAACAGGAACAACCTTTGTTTAAAAAAAAGCCAAAATGCCCTGTTTCTTAATTATATATGTATTTAGTATACATCTACTATGTCGTTCTCTGATTGGCTATGACTTGCCAGTAGCGGTTGTCAAGAAAATGGCGGCCGCTTCAAAGTATCTGCGAGTAGGATTTAGATAATTTACTTGTTTAGTTTTGAACGACAAGTAGATTTATACTAAAACAATTACATTATTAGCTCTCCATTTCTATGCGTGATAGAAATCTCGAGGCTATAATCTAATTGTTAAATAGTAATCGAGGAAATTTAGATACATTGAATAGTACTGAGATCAGTGGGGCGTTCATTCCAGTTGGTTGGGTCAGATGCCTTTTTTCTTTGCTCGACGATTGTAAGCTAGTTTTAACATCATCAAGGTTAACTTAACGTTAATTACCAAATAGCCAGAAGGTAGAGAAACATGAAATTTGTTGAAGATTTTAATTAAGATCGTTAATTTTGTTTTTGACAGGGAGGTATTGGTCTAATGACGCCTTTTTGCTATTGCAGGGAAACGTAACTCGCAGACAATTGCAAGAAAACGGAGCGCGCGACCCTGGCGAATGACAACGAATTATGCTTTATAAGTGGGCACCAATAAATTATGAGTTTCTGGTTAAGGGTCAGTAATAGATAATGGGAGCTTAATATACTAAAATAAGGTCTTCAGTTTTAAAGTTGTGGATAAGAGGGAATTAACAAATGTTGAAATAAACCAGTGGTTGTAAATGGGACTGACGTACTTGTCTTTCCTTCACCGAAGCAAAGCGTAATTTAATTTCATCTCCTCGGTTGAAATCCCCTTTACGAGTTATTAGGTCAGTAAGCGTTTAGCATCCCCAACCTCTGTGGCATGAAATTTTGCAATTTTGTCTTGTAACAAAAAATGTTTATGGTATTTTTCATTTTATTATTATTATTATTATTATTATTATTATTATTATTATTTATTTTATTTATTCTTATTATTTTTTTAACATTCACACAACTTAAGACTCTGATTAAAAAAAATTCCGCCGATTGGCCGTTAATCCATGATTATTTTCTTATTCCTAAGATAACTAACCAGGGCAGGCATTCCTAACAGAAATTCATTTGATATTCCTCGATAAACTATTCAAAATAATCTGGTTAGACCAGTTCGCATGCAGACGCGCGGAATCGAAACAAGGGCGAGAAGCTTTTAATTGTTTTCTTGTTCTGATTCAAAGAACCTCGTCATAAAGTTAATCAATCAAACTTTATCTGCTATGCGTTTTAAGGTGAACAATGGATATCACGTGACCAGGGTATTTAATACTCCCAGGTAGCAGCAATTGTAGGACTCGAGCGAAGCCTATTGTTAGGGTTGGGATTGCAAAATTTACAACAGTCACATTGGCCTTGAGATCAGTTGTTTGAATAGGGCGCTTTTCAATTGAGTGTCGTAAAACCAAAACCAAAGCAATTACTCCAGCCAATCACAACAGAAGTAAGCAGTGCAATGAGCCAATCAGAATACGAAGCAATTACATGTAGCCGGCGTAAAGCGCGGGAAAATACGCGCGTGCAAGTCACAATTGGTTTTGGTTTTGCTTCTCATTGGTTGAGAAAGTGGCGCGAGTTTTCTTGGCCAATCACAGAGCGAAGCAATGCAAAACCAAAGTAAAACCATAATTACTTTCGACACTCAATTGAAAACCGCTCTAAGGGTTAGCTTTAGGGTTGGGATTTGGGCATCAACAGGTCACGTGACAAGCATTCTTACCACTCTGCAGAACCTTGGGGTAACTAGCTATATGCCGTTGGTCTTGTTGAGTTCAAAACATTATGCAGTAAGGTGTTAATTTCGAGACTGACTACCACCCCCCCCCCCTCCCCCTTACTTACACTTTGCTATTTGTTAGGACATTGAGATCTCCAAGACTTTTGCCAACTACTCTTCCCCTCTAAATCTTTATCCTTTCACTTGAATTGACACAAAATGTTCCAGTGTTATTAGTAACAAAGATCATAATTCATTTACACAGTATGTGACATCAAAATGACAGGTAACAGGCAAAAGATTATTTTTATTAAGTAAAAAGTACATCTTTATAAAGTCATTTACCATAACCAGGAGCCCATCACTAGGAGCGTATAACTGCCTTATATTCCTGTCACGGCGTTTTCACAGACTAATTTATATTTTAACTGAATTTCCCGCCAATATCAGATTCCTGCAGGAGCCCCGATGACCAATCACAAGTCGCTGCACGTGCCACAAGAATCTGCACGTGCAGAGCCTTTCTGTTTCGTTCATTAAAACTATTGTTATGTGGCGCTGTCGTGGCCATTGCCATCCTCGTTGCCCTTTTTCGCGGGAAAAGATAGTCTAAAAATAGATAGGTCTGTAAAAATGCCGTGACATAGGCTTAGTATGGGAGTTGTACGCTCCTAGTTATGGGCTCCTGCCATAACGATATACAGGATGACGGAATTAAGGGTAGAAGTAAGGGTAGAAATCTTGCGTGACCTTAGAATTAACTCGGAAACTAGGGGCGTTGGGGAATTTCTGACCCTCATTCAACCTCGGCTAATCAAGTAAAATGGTCCAACTTTGAATTTAGAGTTGGGTGTAAGACATCTATATATCATTTTTTAAACCAGCCATGGATACGTTTGGCCTCTGGTATCGTTTAGGTTCTTAGACTGTAACTGTATGAACACGAACTCCGAAATTTGACTGAGTAACACTTAATTGCGTCCTCGATATCAATGCCCTCGAAAATGGTGTTAATTACTTACACTGCGCCGGCGCAGGTTTGTGAGTTGTGTCATTATTGCCATTCGCAGTAAGCGAGAAGACGGGAAACAAAGCGAAATTTGGACAGGCTCAATAGGCCCGTTCTATATGTACCAAGACTGAACATAAATCGCGTTGGAGGTTAAGAGATTGCTAATGCTATGTCCATACGTATCAGTTTTCGTTTGAAAACGTAGCTTTTTTGCTAAGGATTGGCCTTTCATCCACACGTATCCGGTGAAAACGGTCACCGAAAACGCAACTTTTCAAAAACGCTTTCCAAAGGCGATAAGTGAAAACGCGGTGTTCTCGTTGTCGTGTGGACTGATCAATTAATGGAGATTTTCGAAAACGTAACAATATTCGATCTCGCGAGGAATAAGAGCGTTTTACTGTCACCTTGCCTTTTTTAATTGAAGACTCATTTACCATATCTTAAGTTCATTTACCTTTTAGGTAAAATGTTCTCTAGAGAATGACTAGAGAATGACGATTTCCCAATCACCGGTAGGGCCACTTTTACCGCCGGTCTCGAAAATCAAAAATCCGCTGAATTAGAGTGATGGACTCCTGATTAGACCAGTCCTTAAAAGTGCTTGGTGAGACAATTTTGTATAATTGCAATTATACAAGCTGCTTATCCAGGATAGCGTAATCTTTGTTACAACTGTTTGCTCAAATGATTAGCACCCACAGTTCTTTATTGAATTGTTTTTTTTTCGTAGCGACTGCAGCAGCGAAAAATAATAATAATAAATAATAATAGATACATTTCTGGTGTTAAAAACTAAGTAAAAATTAATCAACACTTCAATCAACACATTCTTCGCCATTCTTTTATTTCATTACGTACGTTGACTAGTTTATGATTCTTTAATTTTTTTTATTTTAGAAGCGCATTGCAACGTGTAGATGTTACATACTAATCAACACATTTTTTGCCAGTCTTTCATCGAGGGAACCTCTTTATTCTAAACAAAAGGATGGAAGTTTATTTATGCACACTGGCAGTTTATCTTCGCAAACTGTTTAACCATTAGTCCTCCGCACTTTGCTCAGAGTTAAACTTCATCTATCAGGCTAAGAGGGCATTGATACTTTTAACCAAGGCACAAAATCTTCCTTTAGGGGCGTGGTTTAAGTGTTTTCAAACCGAGCCGTTACAGAAATGTGGACTTTTTTTCCTCTTTTCTCAACTATCTTCAGATATGAACTCCCTCAAAAAGACACGGCACGCGCTCAACTACACTTATGCCTAGTTTAGGTTAACGCGATAATAAAAGGTAAATCATTAACCAAAGCATTATTTCCCAGAGCTAAAAACATTCCTTTCAGTACCAACGGAAAATACCACGAAAACTTAGCATTTCAATTTCTGCTAACATTGCAGCTGCTACAAAACGAAGACAATTCTTCAACGTAGGGCCTCTTGAGTCTAATTGTTATTTCACTGACATCTACATCAAAGTGCTCGCACATTCTCTTGAGCATTGGTATGTTAAATATTAAATTTGTTCAGTTTGCCTTGCCTTACAAAGTCACATATCTTGTGACAGTCAAACACAATTGGATGTTGTAATGAAACTTCTCTCCGCACTTCATTTGTACTGAGCTCTTCAAGGCAACTCTCGAACTCTGCAGCCTCAGCGTCATTTTCGTCTGTGCCATCCATGACCGAAAAACTCTTTTTAGCAGCAAGACTGTAAAAGCTAGTTATTTGTTGGCTGGTGAGGAACTCATAGCTGCTAAATAATCGCTCACCGTCACTTCCTCTGGCGTTCACCATATCTCTTGAATTGCAACAATAACTGAATCAGCTTTGCAGCTCGTAGTCTCGCCAATAGTGAACTTTGTGGTAAGGTACTCCTTATGTCTTGCAGTGAATTCAAACCCTTTCTTGTTATCACAGATGATCTCAACGCCCAGCCCATAGGGAGAATGGCTTGTAATGGCACTTCTTTAGACACTTCTTGTACATTTCTAACACTTTGTACGCCAGCCGTTTGAATTCCAATCTCTCTGCATAGCCATAAACTGCTTGATCTAGGAGTGGTTCTCTTTCAACAGCTCGTACGTGTTTCCCGGAGTCCAGGTGCTTTTGCAGATATGAGTAACGTTGGTAACGTTTGAGACATCCCTCTTCTGGGCATGAAAATGTACGAGTACTCATGTCTTTTTTTTCTGTTTCGCTACTGGAGCTTTCACTGGAATCCCCAACATCAGTGGCTTGCCTTTGGACAGTTTCTTTTACAGAGGTGAAATCTTCTGTAACACCTTCCTTGTTTACGTCTGTTAAGCACGGAACTCCTGAAATGTCAGGAATGTTCAGTTTCTCCCAGGAAATGAGTTTTCCCTGGCCGATTTTGTATGCTCTCCAAATGCGTATTCCCTTGTCACTGTACTCTACATTCGAGATTGAACTCACTCCTTCCAGCTTGATATTCGAAAACGTTGGAGCTGTGGGGGGTTCACACGAAGACATTCCACCAAATGACTGAATGGCCTCGTTCATTTCACCCGACGTTTCGATGTTGTTCCCTGAATTAAGGTAAACCTTCATGTGGGATTTTATTGATGCAGATTTTCGGTCGCATGCTCCTTTCCAACCTTGCGGGTCACAAAAATCTGTGCGCTTCACAGTCACGCCGTGAACCTGTCCAACATTCTGCGTAATGCGGATTGTGTTACCGCAATGGTAACAACCAGCATTGTCTTACCAGTAGTACACGGATTGTAGCTGTGGCATAACGACCTTCAAATCTTTGAGAAGGTCAGACATTACAGCCAGCACAGCTATCTTGGCTGCAGCTTTTAAACACATGACGCAGCGTCAATGTTTCGTACGATCCCTCACTGGTACTACCTTTTCGCATAGCCACTGTCACGTGCCAGGGAATTCCCCGTTTACCAAACCAGTCCGATTGGCTTGCACGGTATTTCCGAGGAATGAACTTCATCGCCCAATCCTGTATTAGTAGAACAGAGGCGTTATCGAGGTCTTGAAGGATGTCTAATCTTGCCTTGTCTTGGCTCACCGCGCGCAGCAAATAAGATTTCCACGCACGTACATCACGTTCTACCCTTCCAGTCATGAAGGCCAGTTCATCGTGCATTTCACCTTTGGAAAGATCTTCTGGATTTAACTTTGTCTTCTCTATTGCTTGCTCTATCTCTCCTATTGTTTCCGTAAGACCATTACACTGCCCACACACATAGTTATGATCATGAGTGTATGTAGCCTGGTAATCAGGATCTTGAGTGTCACTGAGGGCGAAAACGCTGCAGTGAGCTGGAATGCGTGAACTCTCAGATACGTGAACCTAAGCGATAGAATTAACATGGTGATTGCAAAACCTAAAGATCTATATCAGTGATTTTAGGTTTAGAATGATCACCCTAAATATTTCTGAATTCCGTTTTACACCCCAAATTTTATTTCTTCCTCCCTGTTTTCTGATCTAAAGCCGACCCCTTCCTCCCGGGACCTAAAGACTGGGAGAACAAGAGATTAAAGTAACGTTGAATACCATTTTAACTCTAGAAGAGTGATTCCTATGCAGCATGATTCTCTCAGCATTTTCCCGTCCTGCTTAACTAAAAATATCTTAATACCATAGACAGACAGATGGCTTGGCTGGACAGCCAGCCGCTGATCTGGAATGACAGCACGTACCTACTCCACAACGACAAATCTACTGATAATACTCCATTTATGACCTTTTATTAATCAGTTGTTTAAAGTTATCCACAGTATCTGAAATATACAGTTTTCATAATGATCATCTATTACCCGCAATACGTGCAGTGTGTACGTCCGCGCATGTAGCACTTGTCTTCTCGTTATACCTTACCGCCAAGCATTTGCATTTAACGGCGTCACAAAATGCGTGACAGAAAAAAAATATACTGTATTTAATTTTAACGTTTTCTCATCGTACCTTGCAGTCAGTCTTCAGGTACCGCTTTGCCTCCTTTAATGTTTCCTTTTGCCGTTTGGCCCACGTATGACCCATCCCCATTTCTCCCAGCCTGTGGGCAACCTCTTCAAGGCGCACCGGCAGAGCTTACATAATCTAGCCCTTGCAGCGACTTTCTAGTCGAAGCTGAACATACATGCAGAATTCGTAAAAGGGTATTGCGACTCATGGAAGTAAAATTCTGCTCCGCGGAATTTCTTTTTGCAGATGACACTAATGTTCTTTTTGCTCATAAAGACTTAAAGTCATGAAGAATTACACAACTTATATACCTGGCTGACTTCTAACAAGCTTACTTTGAATATTAACAAATCTAACTATGTACTTTTTCGCCCTCACCAAAAAAAGCTCAATTATCACCCTGAGATCAATATTTTTGACAATGAAAACAATAAAAAGGTTTCTCTTGAACGTAAAAACTTCATTAAATACCTCAGTTGGTTTGTTAATTGATGGAAATTTGTCCTGGAAGACACATATTAATTATAAGTAAGACAATTGGGCTAATCGCAAGGTTCCTACTTGCACTCTTCTAAATATTTATCAGTCACTAATCGTACCTTACATAACTTGTGGTCTTATTTCCTGGGGCAATGCATGTAAAACTTTCCTTGATCAAATTGTTGTCCTTCAAAAGCGCGCCTTGCGGCTAATATATTTTGCTGAAACAAACGACCATGCCATACCATTTTTTCGTTAAAGCAAAAATATTACCTGTACAATTCTTGTATTATGAATCCGTTTGCAACCTTATGTATGATATAAACGTAAATACTGCTCCAAGAAATGAGGGTCCCCCAGGGGTTTTGGGGGAACAAGGGAACACGGGAAATTTGCCAATGGGAACACGGGAACAAGCAAAAAAATCGTAGGGAACAAGGGAACATCAAATAGGTTAGGGAACAGGGGAACAAACATAAAAAATTACAAGGCCCTACGTTTTTTACATAAACGTGGGGGTGATAGAAGATTTTCTGCTGTTTTCTGATTTCTTTGGCAAGTTTTTGTTGCCATCTTTCGTGTCTACTCGTCTCTGACCGTTTCTAGCTCTAGAAATAATGATCAAAATTTATCAGCAACACTGTAGACCTTCAATCAGTTATTTTGTTTTGTTCAGATTGGTTAATTAGGACGTATATGCAAAGAATAAGAGATAAAATTTAATCTTGAAAGGGTAACAAGGGAACAAGGTGTAATTTTGGACAGGAACAAGGGAACAGAGTTAAACTTTTGAAGGGAACACGGGAACACAGACCCCCCTGGGGGACCCTCAGAAATATCTTGAATTTGTTTTCTCGTACTGTACTTCTAGTGTTCATTCCTATAAAACGCGTTCCTCTACCTCTGATCAATTTTATACAAAGGAATCTCGTATTAATGCCACACGAAATGCTTTCTCGCGTGTTGGAGTTAAAATTTGGAATGGGATACCTGCAACTCTAAAACAATTGCAAAAAAATCTTTTAAAAAATCCCTAAAAGGAAACTTATTTTACATACTTCAAACTGTATACTCCTACATTGAAGTGGAAACGATAATTGACCTAATGAAAAACTGATCCTCTTTTGTCCTTCTCTTTTGCTAGTATAATCTGATTCTCCTTTTCCCTCTTCATTTCTTTTTGATTGCAATGTTAATGATAATAAAATTACCTGTAATTTATTTTAATTTTGTTGCATAGCTTAATCAAATGTCAAAGTGCATGTTTGTAATTCATTGTTATTTGTCTTTTCTGATATGTTCGCGTGCTCGTCTTGTCCCGCCTCGACTAGCTTTGCGGCTATTTGCGGGACAAGCTTCTTATACCTATCTGAATTTGTCAATAAATTGTTGTTGTTGTTGTTGTTGTTGTTACAAGACACGAGCCTCGGTCTCCAAGAATTTCTATATCCAGAAATCAAATACTGAAATTAAGAGGAAGTCCTTTTCAAGAAAAGGAAAACTGTGGAATGAGATACCAACTAAGTTAAGGGCACTCCCTAAAGCTACTTTTAAAAAAAACACAAATGATTTTGTTAAATATATTGGAAAATGAAGATTCTTATAAAGATTTAGAATCCATCATATCTAAACTTAATTTTTACTCTTCATAGCTGTACATCCTTATTTTCCGATCCTGTTTTGTCCCAGATACTTCGAATTTGCTATGTAGCCTTAATGAACTAGTGCAATACGATTTTATCTTAGTTCTTCTTTTGCCTTTTTTGTAATACGTTTCTTTTTCCTTTAAACAAAGGTTAGCAGATTTTTATTTATTTTTATTTTTATTTTTCCTGGCCCGCCTCGATTAACCTCCGCTACGACCTGCGGTGCCAGGTCTGTTATTACTGTATCATGTGCGAAAATGTAATAAAGTTGTCTTGTCTTGTCTTGTTGTTGTTGTTGTTGTTGTTGTTGTTGTTGTTGTTGTTGTTCCTGGTACTGGCAAACAATTCGCTCAGGAATCATATTGCGCACCACATTTGCAACTTGAATGACCTCATTAGTAGACAACGTTTTTGTTCTGGCTCCGAATGGGACATCTTGAATAACATGGGAACTTGTGATAAAATCTAGGAAATGGACCAATTTTGCTTCGGGTATGACTGACGTTCGTGTATTCATAGGCACCGGTGTTCCACTGCCATGGGCTATAGCATGCTGCGTGACGACCGTGAAACGATACCTAGTCAGACCTGGGATCCATTGCTGAATTGTTGCCAAGCTTACTTTATCCGCCATAATAGACAGTATCTGCCTACGAGCATCCCAACCGCTTGCATTTTTGTAGCAGTTTGCCAGAGTATCCATGAATTCTTTATCTACGCCACTGGAACCAGTGTTATCTCAATTTCGGCTTCCTTCTGAGCACAAAATAGACTCCCAGAGACGATCTGCATCATTAGGTGCTATTTCATCAAGGACTGCTGAAATTGTTTGTCTAGCTTTGCGTTCGTGTTGTCTTTTCGTTCGTCCACTGGCCTCGTTCCAAGGTGTCCTAAGAGAGTATCTAATTGAACTAATTTCTCTACTTTTTAAGAAATTTGTTGAGGTGTTCAATAGGTTTTTGACACTCAATTCCCGTAGCACTGGTCTCAGTGTCTTCTAATATGGTTGATGGCAAATACAATGAAGTTTCTGGCATCGACAAACCATATGCCACTGAACAAGGCGTGCTTTCAGCAAGCGGAGGGGTTGAGATTAATTCCTAGAAGGAGAAGTAAAATTTTTGTATTTTAAAGACATAGAACACTGATTCTTATCGGTTTAGACATGTACTATAACAAAACCCTAAATTTGAGGCCTACATAAAGTATTTTTCAGCACCAAAATGTTTATGCATGCATAAAATAACGCAAAGAAAATGAATGCGAAAGAGAAAGAGAAAGTTACATTTTGAATGGGGACTAGTATTTATGGGAAACTTGTTCTTTCTAACATAGTGAAATGCGCCAATATATAGGGGCGGGGCAGGCCAGGCAGCAACACATACCTCCTATCACTGACATTTTTTTCCACAGTTAAGAGGCTGTCTCTGTAAAAACCAACCACTCAACTTCGCATCAAAACTAATTTCGCCTGAAACTCAGGTAACTGAAAGACTTTACCAAGGTTAGAATAAAAACACATTTGGTTTGAATCGAAATGGTTTTTTCGGTGGCGTCAGGAGTCCTAAAATATTTCGCTCGGTCAGCGCCCGTCGCAACGTCTCCGAAAAGCATAAAATTGGCATTTTTCGTGGCGCTGTAAAATATTTGATCCGCATCATCCAGCAATGAATCTTACGTCATTTCACTTATTAACTCATTCCTGGCGGCCAATTTTTACGTGTTCTTCTGTAATTTTCGAGGGTTTGAGGTCAAGTCGATCTGATTATTCCATATAAGGGGTTACCACGGAGATTTCGCTGGTCCACAACATCGAAGACTCTATCTTTCACGTCACGCTTGTCACGCTAGCTGTCGTTTATTTGTAAACTCCAGTCAGCTACAACTCGGTAGGTATTTGATTTATAAGTGTGTTTTTCGAGCCATTTTCCACCTCAGAAGCCCCCTGCCTGGCATCATAAAGCTGGGTTGGTGCGTAGAGGCAATCCTCTGGAAGAAGACAGAGGTGAGAAGCAATTTTACACCTTCGCTTTGACGAAGGGCTAACGCTCGAAACGTCAGCTTCACTTCACTTATTTATTTGATGTAACCTCGTTCAAATGAATGATATTAAATACATCTCGGTCAGCGGATTCCTAGGGAAACGTAAATAACAATAATTTGCGGAATTTGGCGTCGTCCGCAATTTCTACAACATTATGTGGTAGATTATTCCAGTCTCTAACTGTGCGCGGTACAAAACTGAATTTGAATATGTTAGTGCGAGCGTAAATTGTAGAGTAATATCTATTGTGCATATGTCTTGTCTTTCTGGCCGGCTTTGATAATTCATCCAGGGGCAGGATTGCGTTGTTATCTAAACCCTTTTTGAGAAGACAGAGTCTGTCTATTTCCCTCCTGATCTTAAGTGACTTCCACCCTAGATCCTTTAAGAGCGTAGTGACACTGCCAAGTTCATAATTCTGGTAATCAGATGTTACGAAGCGCGCAGCACGCCTCTGTATCTTTTCGATCTCGTTTGATAGGTTATCCGTATATGGATCCCATGCTTGGCTCGCATACTCGAGTAAGGGTCTTACTAGGCCAAGGTAGGCTGCCTCTTGTACTCTTCTGTCGCATGTTGAAAGGTTCCGTCTAAGGAGTCCGAGTAGTTTGTTGGCACGGCATGTTATATCTGCTACATGGCGGTTCCATCTAAGGTCATCTGATATCGTTACTCCGAGATATTTCGTGTGCTGGGCAGATTCCAGATTCGTGTGTTCCATAGTGTATTGAAAAGGGGTCTTGTGGGTGGTTTTACGAGTTAGTTACAGCTAATCGAATCCCTGTACGGTGGTCAATTTACATTATCAACTCCGTTGATAAACCAAATTTTCGTGTTTCACTCCCCCACCGACGCAGCACCACAGTTTCTTTAGAAACAAATCCCCTTGTATGTAACCATCTATCAAAATCTTTTTCAAGACTAGGGGCCAAAATATGGAATAGCATCCCCCAAGAATTACGTAAATTATCGAAGTCATAGTGTATTTAAGAAAAATCTACAAAATCGACTCCTACAAGTCTTAATGGAAGAGGACGATTATGTTGGCACACCTTTCCTAATCAAAAAATTTCAAAATAATCACTCAAAGTAGCTTTATCTAACTGCAATTGTTGTCTTATATATTTATTTACTTATTTATTTATTTATTTATTTATTTATTTATTCAACGTGCATGTATATCTATTTTATCTCTTCACTTATCCCATACTCACAATTATTATACTTACTCTTTAAACAGTCCTACCCGCTACCCGCCTAGATTAGCCTTAGCTATTTGCGGGCTAGCGCTGTTTTGTATTATGTCGTTAATTTTAATAAACTTGAACTTGAACTTGAACTTGAATTCACACCAAGTGAGCCGCCGAAAAGTTTCGATCGAGTCATGGTGATTCACGAAGTGAAGTTGTGTTCCTAGCCGATCTGTGAGTAGATTCCGGGACCTCGCATGGCAATTTTGGCGAGTTTTGACACGTAAATAATACAATCGCTGCAATATTTTGCCAGCAGGACCGGGTGGCTGGACACGGTTCTAAAAAATATCTGAAATGAAAATTGGCGGACTAACACGCGGCAGTTATCCAAGAATATCTCAGAATTCCTTTGGGTCACAAAGCGAACATCTCAGACCAGTGAGAGCAACTGAAATCAAATAGCGTTACCCAGGTCGGGCTGAGGAAGTGAGCGGGAAAATTGGAACAGATTGCAAGAACTTGAGTCGAAGTTTACTGCCAATGTGTACTTTTAGCTTGAAGAGGGCTTTTTGTCTTCAAAATTCAATTTTTGGTGTTGTTCTAGAGCGTTTTTTGGTTTTGCGACAGGATAAACAGTCATATTCAAGGAAAATCGGGACTTTCAGTAGGTTCACGGGGTGTTATAATATAGCTCGCGCATCTTTTCACTGAAATCGAGCGTGCCTTACGAGAGTACAAAGCACGCGGATGACGCCATTTGTCTGCGCGTGCAGTTTCAAAATCATTAGAAATCTGGCATTTTTCACAATTCAAAAAATAAACTTGTCGATTAAAATAGTACAGTCATAAAATAGAACAGACGACACGAATTGTACGTGCTTCTTGGTTTACCTGAACGGTTTTAACCTGTTGACGCGACATGTACGATCGCTGACGCCATTCCGCGCGCGCAGGCTGAGAATAAAATTTGCTCAGTTTTTCTCACAAATTGATCAAATGTAGCTACAAACGTGGGAAAAGCTATATTATAAAACTAATAAAAAAGCTTAACCGTGCTTTGTTCTGTTATAAGTCACTCAAGGAAGTGACGAGAGCACGAAAGAAGTGCTACTACTTCTTTCGTGCTCTCGTCACTTCCTTGCGTGCCTTATAACAGAACAAAGCACGGTTAAGGCTTTTTTATTTGTTAAATAAAGTATCAGAAACTCAGTATTTGGCAATAATAATCGCTCATTTCAAACATAGTCCAGGATTTGGAAAAGTTACAGGTTTTCAAAGCACCGGTCTTCAGTGACCGAAAATTGCAGAGCCCGTCGAGAATGAGTTAACCTTTGCAGTTTTCTTTGAGACAAACACATTTTCGCTTGCTTTATGTTTCAAGACGAAATCAAGCATATTATGCACATGTCATCAGCTTCCCCGAGGGGTCGACCCCCGGGCTTACTAGGGAGATTTGTGGGGAAATACAAGGGAGATGGATGGGATTCTTTGACCGAGGGTAGGGGAAAATCTTGACATTGTTTTACGATCAACGATTAAGGGGTGGAGTAATTCACAAGTTTGAAAAGGATGTCACGGGGATTTTCATCTGAGAGACACCTCATCCAGGGGACTTTGTCTTGACAGATTCCCCGACCCCCGGGGAAATTCCTCAAGTTTGCTTGACTGATTTTACAATCCCCCTGATTAGCCTGGGGGTCGACCCAACGGGGAAGCCGATGACATGTGCACTGTCAATCGCCGTCGAACGATGGCCGGAAATGGCCTTGCGTCAGAAGCTAATTTTGAAATTTTGGGACCTAGTTGAACACTCTAGTCTATACAGCCAAAAAGTGTAGTCCTTTATCGGCGAAAATATGCAAAAACCCCTGTACGTTTTCAGTATTTCAAAAGTTATGGCCGTTTGTATCAACAAATGTACGAGCATTTGCGACCTTCATGCCTATAACAAAATCGACCTATCTTGGGGAGATTTTGTCATAAGTACAGCTTACCTGCTTCACAGCTCGGGTTTATTTCCACCTTCAACCATTTTCCAAGCCTTTACATCACTGAATTGAATGGCAGTTCCAGTAAATAGGTGGTTATTGTGCTCGAAACACGGCGTTTGTCGATTTTCTTGTTACAAGCGAATGAACTAAGTTCGATTCCACGGCCACATTTTCCGATAAACATTCCATTGGAACATCTTTTCAGGCTGGTTTCTTCGTGAATCAGTGAATTAACTATCCAAATCTTGTATTAAGGAGAAAATCGTGATCTGAAAGCTTAAGTATTTTGAAGAAACTCTCACCATCACATCCAGTAGTTCGTTGGAACACGAAGGGTTTACCGAAAGGCTGGAATTCGGAATCCGGAAATCGAAATCCAGACCAGGAATCCGGAATCTAGAAACTGGAGTGCGGAAATCAGAAAGAGTTCACATAGTGGAGAATATTTCAAACCAAATGCCTCTGTTGAAATTATCGAACTGCTCTTTAGCAAACTCAACAAATGTCTTTCAAGATGATATGGAAAATTGGCGTCAATAGCAAAATGTTCCTGTTTTGTATGAATGAATTTTTCAGACAATTAACTATCCAAATCTTTTATTAAGGCGAAAATCGTGTTTTGTACGCTTAAATTTTGCAGAAATGAACCGACATTTACATCACTCAGAGATGGAGTATCGGTGTGATGCTGATTTCTCAGAGGTCCGCTTAAGAAGCTCACGAGTAAATCCGCTTGCGTGTTTCTGAACAAGCCATAATCATGAGGGAAAGCATTGAAAATCAAGTGTTTATTTGAGAGCAGAGGAGGATCATTTATTGATCACCAGTTTAAAACGTGGCACCTCAGCCAGCTTATTAAAAAGCCCTAAAATATACACACATAGGGAATAACTTTCGTCCGCCTCGCTCATACCAGTACCGACGCATTCTGACCAGAAGAAATAAGATCTCAAGGCTAGAAATGCAGTTAGCGCTGTTATGTCAAGAGAAATTAACAATATTTGTGGTAAACATGTCCCAATGGGATCTCGTAAGTGTGGACAATTGTAAATATTGTTGCTGACGCAGCGAAGGAGCCTGAAGCGACTGAGCGAAGTCAGCAGATATAATCGGCAAGCGCAATGCCTTGCGCTGTTCTCACAAATTCAACCACAATGCCTTGCACTCCGTATTTCTTCTGATGTGCTTTCTCCTCATCCTCGGAGACCCAGGGGCAGAGAGTCGGGTTGGGACGAAGTTTCAGGACGAGCGAAAGTTTACAAGACGGACAGGAGAGCCCCTGGGAACATTTCTTTATCGGAATCGTTCCAGAAGCCATTGAAATACAGTTTCCTGATTGGGCGGAAAATTTCTGGCAAGGAATTTTTTTCTGCCCAATCGGCGATCAGCTTATATATCGCACTCCTTTCGTGACTTCTTATACCGAGGGTCAAACGTCCAATCTGCTGTCAGCCATATTTTCGATCACTGCATCGACACTGCGAGGAAAGTTATTGTGGAAAGGGGCCCACAAAACCCAGATATCAACAAATTCAATTTCTACTCACTGTCTACTCAAGCAAAAATCACTTGTAAGGAACTAGAAAAATCAAGATGAAGAGCGATCGCAGGTATCGTAAACTTCATGCGAAGAACTGTTGACAACTCGGCCACAATTGTTGTTGTTTGGTATGAGTTTTTGTTTTTCTCTGGTGTACTCACAGGGAGTGGGCCGCTCCTGAAACTTTTCGGGGCGATGGAATTTCACAGGCCAGGCAAGTTTACCGATCGGGCGAGTGAAACGCAGCCGTTGAATTTTGTTTTGCTCACGAAATCGAACCGTCCACTGCGTACAATCGACTCGAAGTCGCGTCTCACTCATCCCAGCTCAATTTCGAGAGAGACCTTGAAATGGCCTTAGAAAATCCAGTTTAAAATAATTTACCCGTAGTCGTGGTTGTCTCTCCATCCACTTATATTATGACAATCAGCTGTGACAATCATGAAAGACCAGGTTAAGTCGTTAAGGTCATTGGGCTTGAAGGCTGCTTTTGAAAAAGTACGGAGGCCGAAATCACAAACCATTTTATCAAATCAAAATCAGTTTCCCAATACTCTGACATTGTCTTGCATACAGATGCCATTTTGACGTTGATGTGAGTTCAAATTATGCTTTTGAAATAGGTGATTACCTTGGCTATAGAGTAAGACTCGAATAGGAACTACTCCAGTGTTTTGGAGGGAAAGGAATGGAAAATGGCATTTGTTATGTTAAGATGAAAACCGATTTTTACAAAAATCATCACTCTTATGAGAGCATAATTTTTGAGACCTTAGCAGGTTTGTGGCAGATGTTTTGCATGGTAATTGGGGTACGGTATTGACCTGATACCTTTTGTAGCATTACAGGGCTTTCATAGCTCCTAAGAATTAGGCAGTGTGATATGGTATTGCTGAACATCTTGTGCAGTGCACTTACTATGATTAGCCTATTACAGGTGTTTCAGTGAATGATGATGGTAAACTGACTTGTGTTTTGGGAAATTGTTTGTGTTTTGAGAAACTGTTTCGTTTTATGTGAAACTGATTTTTGTTTTGGCAAATTGATTTGTGATTGACCCTTTTGGGCCGCTGTAGAAAAGCAAAGTGAAAGACCAACAGATAACAGATGGACAATTAAATTTTAAGAATAATTTTAAATTTTTTTGTACCCCCCTCTGAAACTGAGGGTGTAATTTCTTCTTGGGTATACTCATTGGAAATTTCATTTAGTACAAGGTAGGCTTCTCCTGAAGTCCTGGCAGCTGGCTGAAAAGTGGCTTCTTTACATTTTGAGCCACCTGCTTTTCGATGAAAAGTTTCCAACGTTTTTTGAAGGCTGTTTAAATTCTTATAAAAAAGCCACCTTCTGTTAGATTCCAGTCAGCTACTCTAAAATTTAATAACAACTCTGAGGCCATAAGGCTTGTGACAAATAATCACAGTGACTACAATATCCAAACAGATTACATTGGAAACTTGAATTAAAAGTTACATCTCACTATCAAGAAAACTTCTGAACAAACAAAAAATAAATGAAATAACAATCCCTTCTAGTTTTATTTTGTTTTTTTTTTGTTTCCACTTTATCTAAAAGGGGATATCTTACTGAGAAGCTACTAAATTTTGTCCTTTGAGTGACCATGTTAACATATTTTGTAATTGTATTCAGGTTATGGGTATGGTTTGTGTGTAGTGTTCTTTAATTTGAAACCTACCTTAAAACAATTTAACTATACGTAGCCATACCATTGTATCAGCCTGTTTGACTCAGTGAACTGTATAGTTGAGAATAATTGTCAATAGGTGGTTATCGAGGGTCTTTTGGCACAAAACACATTTACACTACATGTATGTGAGGAACTGAAAACATGATTCCTTTTAAGGAATCATGTTTTCAGTTAACTGAAAGCATTCTCTCATGTTTTAAAAATTGTCAAGGAAACGGGCGGTGACAGGAAGAACCCATTCCAAAATTGGTGTAGTCTCATGGGAGAAATCAAGTCCTTTCCTGGTGTACCATTGGCTTGGCAATCAGAGCAACTACAACTGTATCATGCAAAAATGGAATTTAATAATTGTTATATTATGGATACACATGAGCGTTTATAAAGACAAGAGTACATACAAGACACTAAACATCCTGCATCAACTTCTAAACAACTTTATCTGAAACTTTGCAACCTAAAAGTTGCAGCACAGTCAACATAATGTAAATGTTTCCACCAAGATTTTGCAAAAGCTCACTCTAAAACATGTTTTTAAAACTTTTTAACTGAGCTCAGCACCACTGTGGTAAAAGAGTTCATGGAAAGCTTGTGCAAATTACCATGCATCTTGCATGTACAGTACAACACAATTAGCAATTATCACAACTGCAAGGCAATCTGCACATTTTTATGCACACCTTGGGAAGAAAAGCATATTGGCCAACAGATACCAGTCAAAAATATGAAAATCAAAACAATGCAATGTATCACAGTGGAACTGTACACTCTCTCTAAAACCTTTTCGTGGTCTCTCTCGAAATTGAGCTGAAACGGTCGATTGCAAGGATTGAGCAAAATATTAAACCGCCGAGCTGAGTGCTTCTCGCCCGATCGGCAAACTTGTCTGGCCCGTGCAACAGAAATTTCATCGCCCCGAAGAGTCTCAGGAGCGGCCCACTGCCCGTACGTAAACCAGAGAAAAAAGCCCAAACCAAACAACAATGATCCTAGCCAGAGAAAGAGACCGAGTTAAGCTTACATACTGTTCTTCGCGTGAAGTTTACGATGCCTGCGGCCGGTCTTCATCTTGATTTTTCTAGTTCCTTACAAGTGATTGTTGCTTGAGTTCAATTTTAATTTGTGGATTTCTGGGTTTTGTGGGTCCCTTGCCACCAAAATGTTCCTCTTGGGATAAATCTGTCCAACGAACGAGACAAGTGGAACCACTAAAAATATGGTCGACAGCAGATTGACGGCTTACTTGTTGGTGTAAGAAGTCACGAAAGGAGAGCGATATATAAGCTGATCGCCGATTGGGCAGAAAAAAATTCCTTGCCAGAAAATTTCCGCCCAATCACGAAGCTGGATTTCAATAGCTTCTGGAACGATTCCGATAAAGAAATGTTCCCAGGGGCTCTCCCGACTGTCTTGTAAACTTTCGCTCGTCCCAAATCTTTGTCCCGTCCCGACTATCTGCCCCTGGGTCTCCGAGGATGCTTTCTCCTGGGCTCGAATATTTACACTTCTGTTCGGAATTTTCTCACTACTCCGTTAGCCTCTTGGAATAGCAATTCTGCAGAAGATTGCTTATTTCATGTCCTATCAAAAGTAAATTTAATTCACAAGCTGATTTCTTTTATACGAAAGAAATTAACACAGGCAAGGTTTGATTTGCAAAACCGCGTTGAATGTTGTTGGTTTCATCCAGTCTAGAGCCTAATTCACAGCCGAGCAGGAGAAATGAAATATACTATATTACTTATCCTTTCCTTCAATCGTATCAATTGAATGCTTTATTTATGGAAATTTCTCGTTAATGATACGTTTATTTCGGATTCACCCCGACGTTTTTTGCAACGCTTATTCGTCATGTTAACTTATGCAAATTTAAGTTGACATGATCTTGGCGCAAACGTGACAAGGCTCAATATGGGTTATTTCCGAATGCTCAATTGCCAGTTTTCCTCCCTCATGAATTAAACTATCCTTTTATCAACGTTTAACTTTTATTAATCTTGGATGCAATCTTGGGATCTTAAACGCTTAAAAGTGGGGTTTGTCGAACAACTTTTTTTTGCGTCTTATCTTTGCCGAGATCAATGATTTCTCCTTCTCCCCACTGTGAGAAAAGAATGCCTCGGTTAAGAAAAAATTCTCGGCTCTACTCGGCGTTACTTACCCGGGTTATTTTAGGTCGAACGAGTTTAAGCGAGCAAATTTCATGATTCTTTTTCATGACTCTTGAAAATCCAGCAGTTACAAAATACTGTAAAATGCACGCTTCCTAATTTCTTTCAAATGTAAACATTCGGTAGGTCGACATTGCCTGCCGACGCGTGACGCGTGCCGAAACACAGCACTCTTCCTTGAAGAAAAAAAATATCTAAACGTGAGCGGCGCGGCACAGAAACTTTAATAAACATTCCTTTGGTTAAATAAAGAGTATTTTACCGTTTGAATGAGCGATTTGTATCAAATTCAATTGGATCGCGGAACGCTTCAGACAGTAAATATTTCGCAAACGACTTGCCAACGCGAGCTAAAGATCAAGTAAGTGTTAATAAACGGGAGTTTGTCGGTGAATTTGCGAAGTGATCGAAAAACTCGAAATATGATAGCTTTCATTGACGTTTTAACAATATGCAAACTTCGCTTTGAAACCTGGCGCTTTTTCATTCCCAGATTCATTGTCCTTTGTTTGACCAACAATGCTTCATATAGAGAATTTATGGGAATGCGTGACAAAGAGACCGGGGGGGGGGGGGGGAGGGTACTCCCATAAATTTTGGATAGGTGTGTGCCGCGAAGGGTCGTAAACCCTGACCCTATTTAAGGATGAAGCAAACGAAAATTGATACCCTATTTTTAAAAGGCCCAAACCTGAAAAATGACACCTTATGCAAGGGAAAAACAAAAACTAAAAATAGCTTGAATGGGTCAACACGATCTTTATAAAATACCTTTGCTAATACTTTAACTTTAACAGATCATTTGTTTTCCGCTTATGTGGCACCCTTTCTAAGGATCACACCGGGAACACTATGCCAACATGGTCAAAAATGATACGCTATTTAAGGATCGAGAACCTCAAAAACCATACCCTATTCCGCGGCACGTACCTATTTAGCCCATATATGGGAGTGCCCCCCCCCCCCCCGGGCAAAGAGACATCTACGCGCGTACACTACAAAATACGCTCTTATAATATGCGAAGTTCAGGTACAGTAAAAACCCGCGTGTAAGAACCTACATTTTTAGAGTTTGGCAAAACAGGTTCTTATATTTTGGGGTACTTGCTGGCATTTTAGGCTAAGTAGGTTCTTAATTAGGTTCTTAATTTTTACGGAGTAGAAAATAGTATAATATATGGTTTGTTCTTCATTAAAAACTGTAATTTTATAGAATAAATGCTTATAATCAACAACAGTTCACATTTAACATACATTGTGCATTTTTAGTTTCACTGTGCAATTTTTTGATCTCTAAAGACAACCTGTTTGGTAAAATATTATAAATAAAATAGTTTAACCCCACATATAAGAACCTGTTGGAATTTTTTTGGCTAAACAGGTTCTTATATTTTGGGGTATTAAAGTAGCAAATTTCTGCCAGGAGGTTCTTAATTTTCTAGGTTCTTACACGCGGGTTTTTACTGTATTTCTGAGCTGCACTGTTACAAGACATCGTGACATCACAAAATGAATGGCGGCTTATGCAAGTTTGTTGGATTTATGACCAAATTTCTTTCCTTTTCAGAACACAAATTGGCAACAATCACACCTCCCGGGTACATTTGTCGATTCGTCATACGTTCCTGCCTAAACCTAGAATTAGTTCAGTGCTAAATTATATTGTTGAAAATTAACCTGTGTTTTGCTTGTACCGAGTTCTCGGTCCGGCTACTCAAACCAGGATTAACATTAAACCAGGATTAATGATTTTGTTTAGAGTCAAGTGAACCCACTTTTGAGCAGTTAGACCCTGCACTGGCAACTTGATCAAAGAAAAATTTGTAGCCCTGGCAACCTCTTTCCCATGCAATTAAAAGTTGCTGGGCAGCAGCGCCCCCGTGATATCTAGAAGGAAACAGATTTCAAACCATTGCGTAACATGCTACAACTGTTGGAAAGGAGGCGGCACAATCTATCCCTTTCACGACCTTTCACCATACTTGCACGTCAGCATTCACTGCTGATAGGCATACTAGTATAAATGAACTGTATTCCCAGGTAAAGAACGGTCACTCTTTTGCCTTTCATTTTGCGGCTTTTGCTTTCACTTCAGTTGTCTTCTTAAGTAGCCGGCAATCGGAACCATAATGCATCTGACGCATCTTTTCGACCCTGTGTTTTTATCAAGCAGAATATTTACGAGTAAAATTAGAATGACGGTTTCAGGAAGCAACAGTTCTCCTCTTTTAATTCAAAGCCCGATCGATTTTCGGCACGCGAAACCAACAATATCGTCTGCAGGGGTTTTAAATTAAAGTAAAGCTGAGTGTTATAGATAAGCACGGAATTATCGAAATCCCAGTAAATAAATACGTCCGTGCGCTTCAAGAATTGTTCTCAAAGGTAACGAGGAAACGAGAAGAAAGTACTCAATTCGCACCCGATTAAATGAAAGAAGTTTCATTTTCAGCACGCGAAACCAAAATATTGTCTGCGGGCGCTTTAAAATTAAGATAAGCACGGAATTATCGAAATCGCAAATATGTACAGTGTGCTCACAACTAAAGTTGTTGAATGAAAATGGTCCAAAAGCAAAACAAAAATGAAAATTAAAGTTGAAGCTAAAATTCGACGCTTGATACTTGAGGCCAATCAACATATTCCAAGTCGCGTATAGTCTATAAATTTCTTACATTTGGGCAAGGTCTTTTCAGACCAAAAATAAACAGGCACAAAAATAAAAATAAAAAACAAAAACAAAAACAAAACATACAAAAACTATTTACATGAACGCTGTATTTGGTTTCCGACGAAGACATTAACTCTCGCTTTTTCAATATTGTAAGAAATTATTATTATTATTTATTTTTTTTTTTTTTACTGCTCGTATTTACATCCAACTGTCAGAGGGCCTCTTAATATGAGCCGGTTGACCGGGCTAGCCCGTTTCCCGAGATCTCGCCTTACCACTAAATGCTTTGTAAAAATTTCTACGTGTTCATATGAGAGGGCGGGCTGGCCCGGTTGCCGAGATCTCGGTTTTTCCAACCGAGATCTCGGTGACCGGGCTGGAATTTTTGCTGTATGCACACTCCAGCCTGGTTACCGGGATGAAAATGATGCAATGCATTTTCGTCAGTAGAACGGACAGTATTTGAATTTGACTTTTTTTTTTTCTTCTATTTATAGTTCGGAATAATTTCTTTTGATAGTTAAAATAAAGATAAAGGTTTTGAGGTTTCTAAAACCGATAAAAGCGAAAAATTATCACCAGACTTGTTCGTTTAATAAATTTCATGCGTGAATGGTCGCGTCACCACTTCGGGCTGTAATTTCCCATGTGAACAAATGATAAAAACACTTTCACACACATGTAAAGTGGGGGTTCTGGTGCAGTTTCGCACATAAAAAACATATTAAATAAAGCTTCGTCGCTTTGCTCCTCAGCTTTATTTAATATGTTTTTATGTGCTTACACACTTTACATGTGTGTGTGGCTTTGAACGCGCAGAGCGTGGTGGTGCAAACAAAACCGGTTTTAACCGCTTTGAACCAGCTTTGCAAACAAAACCGGTTTTAACCGCTTTGAACCAGTGTTGCAGCCAAAGCAAAGGAATTTGCACCACCCATCACTCCTATTGAAGAAAAGTGCACACATTATATACACCAAGATGGCAGCAGCACGTGTTGGGGAAGAGGTGCTTGCCGAGTTCTACGGTTATGACGAGCCGGCGGGGGGAAACCCCGGGCCGCCCGCCCAAGCCATTTGGGACGAGTTTCAGGTTTCACAAACCAATTTTGATGGTTGGCTGGATGTTTGAAGGCTGGATGTTAATCCTGAAAACCCAGGCAGGGAGAGCATTGCAAATTTTACACAAAACACACTGCGCGGCAAAGCCTTTGATGTTGTGAAGAGTGAAATTGATAGAATAGGCAGCATAAAAGCACAGTTTGGACTGGAAGAGTAGTATAGTACTTGGGGGTTCCAGATCATAAATTCTAATTTAAAACCAACCCGAGTCTATACTTTTCACCATTCGATGGAATTAACCCTATAACACCATAAAATCATACTCATTCTATAGTTAACCAAATTTTGGCAATCTATGTATTTTTATCAAATAAATGCTTTTGTTTCATAGAGCTTTCAACGCCTGTTTGGCAAAGAGAGGTAAGACAAATTACCTTTGAATTTGTTGAAGCAATTAAAGATGCAGAAAAAAATAGCAAAACTGGTGGCCACCAGAACCTCTCATGAGGGACTTAATTTGGAATTTGAATTACCACCCGTCCCTCATGAGAGGTTTGTGAAATGTAGGAAAGAGGAGCTCAGCTGTTGCGCCAGGCCCTTCATCCTTTCTTTCAGTTTATATTGTGATGTTTAGGAAAGGGGAGCTCAGCTGTTGCGCCAGGCCCTTCATCCTTCCCTCAGCTGTTGTGCCAGGCCCTTCATCCTTATTTATATTGTTTTTTTTTTGTTTGTTTTTTTCACCCTCCGGCTTGAGGTTGAACCGGCACTTCTGCCAAGCCTAAGCTCGACTATAGCTCTACCCAACAGCCCGACACCTAGCCTCCTTCGCAGACGTCTTTGGGCTCGTCACGCGTTCCTTGCCCACGAACGTCTGCTGAACGGAACTGCCACTTCCGTTCGCCGGCGGTTAGCCTTTGTTTTGAACAAACCAATAACGAGCTGCGTGAGAATGGAAATCAAGCCCGATTCACGTGCATCGTCTGTGAAAATAATCCCGGGGTCGAAGTCCTACTTTCAAAAAATTGGAAAACGAACTATGATTGGCTAACCACCGCGAACGGAAGTGGCAGTTCAGTTCAGCAGACGTTCGTGGGCAAGGAACGCGTGACGAGCCCAAAGACGTCTGCGAAGGAGGCTACCCGACACCATCTCAGGGTGATTTTTTAACCCATGAAATAACGGCGGGGGTTTTTCATTATTCCATGGGGTGGCTGTGTATACATTTCGCTAACGAAAGGCCCCCGCTTTTTCCAATCGTTAGATACTTTGTATACAAGCCACAATTTATCTGTGTAAAAAAACCTTTTATATGCGTTTGTATTTTCATTTTTACGCTTGTGGTACATAAATGAAATTTTCAAAGATAAAAATTAATACGCATGTGTAAAAAGCGAAAAATCTAGAATCCCCAAAACATAGTGACGTAGTTTGATGACTCATTCGAAAGGGAAACCCCCCAACAAAGGTTCCTGTCTCATATGCTAATTCTTCGGGTAAAGGGTCAGAAAGAGGGCAGTATTTTAAATTAAATATACAACAAAACTCATAATACTATCCTGAACTATTTTAAGGACCACGAAGAAGAGGCAAATCAGTGGGTTTGAGGCGATAAAACACCACAGCTGACTGAACTTTTTAGATTTTATAATGTCCGTATGCGTAGCTTGTTACCCCGTCTTTTAGTATATATCTTTTGTCATCGAAACAGCTGAGTGATACTTTATTGATTTCATAACTTTCTAATTTATGGTTTTGACTTCTTATGGTTTTCATAGTGTGATAAATTTGTTTATTTCCAAATAAAGTTTCTTTACACTCTTTATGTTTGATGTTATTCTTAATAATATTCTTCTTAATTCCCTTATCAGTCTTTCCGCATTGATTATTCTCTTTTATGTATGAATACATCTTAGACCGTAAGCCAACGAATTCAGAAATTGGAATACCAGCTGCTTCATCTTTGAATTTGCCGATTATTTTTTTGTTTGTCTTATCAAAATATGGAGAATCTTGTGGATAATCACTGTTATCGAATCTATTTTTATCCTTCCAGAAGTCTGAGTAGACATCTTCAGCTTCGATTTCATAGGTCAAGCTGTCTGTGTCTGTGAATAATAACTTAGCTTTGTTATTATATTTATTTTTGATGTAGTTGTAATGAAAATCATACATTAACGTCTTGCTGAGATCTAGAATACACATACCCACATATGCCGGCCTGTTTAGGGTAAGTGTTTCTTTTATTTTATGCACCGCCACAAGATTTTCATTGAAGATCTTACTGCTGACAAATGTTGGTTTAGCCGCCATTTTTAATAGTTTTTTCTCGTCGGTGACTAATCTAACATCTACTCGTTTTCTGATGTTTTCCATCGTTTTTCCGAAGACTGAATTGTTCATTAATTTAAAAAAGTCTTTATCAAAAGCATTTTTTGCATTAGTTCTTTTCTGAGTGTTGAAATCAAAATATTGCTTCAACCATGCGGACTGATTGAACTCTAGTACTCGATGGACTTTAGTTATTTTCAAACCAAGATCAGTGTATATTTGGAGGTTCCTATAATGGAGCACGTATTTTTCTTTGTTGCTTAATGTTGGTATCAATTTATGAACTAAACCAGTCAATATTTTATATTTCTTCGCGATGTTTTTACAATACCCAGACAACATATTTTCAGTTACTTTAACCTTTTCCTGTCCTAGTGGGTAGTCGTTATGGAGGTTGTGTAGTTCTTCAGGATATTCTAGGTCGACTTCTAGTATTAGACCTTTATTGCCATCTTCTTTATACTTGGCTAAGTCTATCTTATCAATCTGGTTTTTAGTCATCCATTTGAAACCGTCGGTTGGTAAATATTGACTCATCGCCCAACCATACAGATTGTTCGCGTCTAGATAAATGATATACTTTGAGGGCGCCTTCTTATCGTATGTTTTCATGTATTTATTATTTGACTTTCCGTATCGATTGGCTATATATGATATACCACCACGCATACCCTTTTCAACAAATTGAAACATATCAATATCAACCACAAGCTCTAATTCAATTTCAGTCATCTTTAACATAGCATCCCACGAAAGCCCTGGAGACGTGAAATAATGACAGGGATCAAGTTTATAGTATTGCAGACAGGTCTTTCGAAAGTTTTCGAATACATCAGCTAACAGAAGGATGTCAGATTTAAGATACAAGTCATGGTACTCACCCATATTCTTAAGAGAGAATGTATTCCACACATTTTGAGCATGTTTATAATCTTCGTCTGATATATGTTCATCATTTAATATGCTGTGAAATTTTTCTTTCGGTGGTAGCTTTTCATTGAATTTATCAAAGCTATCCATGAAGTCATAGGGGTAGACTCCCTTTTGAGACATTAAATCAAGCTTTTTACCTTTGAATTTTTGAGAGGTATATTTTAGGGATTTTTTTTGGTAGATTACTCACTAGTTTTTCCAAACTAGAACTCATAAATTGGAAACTATCAATGAAGGTTAGATGATTACCAAGCATGAAAGCCATATATTTTTCCATGTTATTAGGGATCGCATTGATTTTCATTTGACACTTTTCACCTTTTTTATTTGTATATGTGTGCTTTTTGACTATTTCACCTATCTCCTGCATTATGAAATGCGAGTCATAACCTCTAAGATTATGAAATATTACTGGAATTTTATCAGTTATTTGAAAGTTTAAATTACAATCTTGGTGAGCTGATCCTCTGTATTTCCCCGTTATATGACAGTGATCTCTGACTCTGATATCAGTTTTTTGTATTCTTTTTCACATATATGACATCTGTTAGCTTTTTGGAATTCTTCTTCATTTTCTTCCGTCATTCTTAATGGTTTGTTGAATTCTTTTTTCATAACCTTCTTACAATATTTAACTTCCTCCAACATAGCTTCCATAAATTTATAAACAGCTCTTTCTCCTCTGTAAATTTTCAATGGTTTACTGTATTTGTCATTATAACAACAAACAACTTTGTAGCCGTAGCCGCAGTCTGTGTGCTTCTGGTAGCCTTCTGTGTATGATTTATCATTATCAGGCAGGCATCCATGCACTTTTTCTGTGATGGCTTCAAAATCTGCATATATTACAAATGGCACTGGTAGTTGTTTATGAAAATTATTGAATTTTAATATGTTATCACCTTTTGCTGGCATTTTAATTGCCTGAGTTCCATTTATTTGGATAAAGTTTTCTTTATGATCTGTTAAGACTCTTTCAGAGCTAAAACACTGCAAACAATGCATGCAAAAGTGTTTTCTTTCTTTGTGTTTTGTTTGGTTGTACATAAACTTATTTAAGTCTTTAATCAATACATAATGTTTGTTTTCATTTTCTATGATCAACAACAGATTCAAACAGTCTTCATACTTTTCTTTTGAAACATAAATTGGATTTGGTTGTTTATCTTCATAACCGAAAACATTAATGTTGATCTCATTTTGCTTTTCTATTTTGTTGTACTGTTTGGTAGCGACCGGAAATTCAATTCCTGAATAATCCAAATTTTTAATATATTGCTTGTCAACTTTTTTGATTCTCTGTGGGTATTTAGCTTGAGGATTTAAATACCGGACATGACACCATCTAAAGCATTCATTGTCCTCATTTTTCATGTTAATCAATCCCTTTGCACTGTTTCTGAGTTCTTGTGGTAGTTTAATACATGAAGAGCCTCTCATTGGTTGATATTTTACCACATTAACATAATGATTGTCAACAGATTGAATAGTCCAACCAGATCCCTCTGAAATCCAAACTGCAATCTTATTTAATATATTTTGTTTTGACACTTGTAGTGATTTAGTAATCTCTAGATTATTTATAATTGTTTGAGGCATACTATTAAAATAGGCAGTCTTATGTATTATTTCCCCATCTGACATTTTTGTGAATGTTACCTTTAGTGTTTCAATAAATTTAAGTCCTTTCATGGACATTAGTACATTTGTAATATGGTATGCAACAGCCTTTCTTGTAGTTTGTAGTTGCATAAGTGGGTCTTTGTTATTTTTTATGCTAATTTCATGATTTGGTATAACCTTTCAAAGCTTTATCTGTTTGCTCTATTTTAGCTCTTGGTGCGGGAATTGGTTTTTGAACTACTTTTTTAGTTCTTGGTGCGGGAATTGGTTTTTGAACTACTTTTTTAGTTCTTGGTGCGGGAATTGGTTTTTGAACTACTTTTTTGGTTCTTGGTGCGGGAATTGGTTTTTGAACTACTTTTTTTGGTTCTTGGTAGAGGAACTGGTTTATCCCTAAATTCTAATGGTGGAAGAATAATATTGTCTTCATAATCTTGAACCATTTGTTTTACACTCTTGCGAGGCGCTGGAATTGGTTTCTCATTTGGCTTGGTATCATCTACTACGATAATTTCAGGCTTCTTCTTATCTTGCTTTAATAGCAATTTGATTAGCTGAGATTTACTGAGTTTTTTCAAGTCAGATTTATTCATACTTATAATATCATTATATTTTTTCATACTCATTATAATATAGGTTACATAATATCTCTTTAAAACATTTTCATATTCAAACTCTTTTAAAGAGATATTATGTAACCTATATATATGAGTAAGATTGAAATTAAGAAACGCGTTTATTCTGTTCATCCAATTTATGATCTGTATGCCTCAGACAAGGATGGAAATGTGATTAATATTATCAAAAAAGTACAGATGAAAGGAGTTAAGCATCGCATAGGTTATATGAAATGTATGGTGAAAAAATATGGCGGAAAACAACAAACACATCTTGTTCATCGATTTGTCTGGGAATGTCATAATGGTATTATTCCAGAAGGAAAAGTTATCGACCATATCAACAATGACAAAGAAGACAATCGTTTGTGTAATTTACAGCTTATGACACAACAACAGAATTGTAAGAAATCAGCAAAAGGTCGGGATTATTCATTTGCTGCTGAAAATCATAAAAATAAAAAGTGTGTGAAAGCGATTAACATCACCACAAAAGAAGTATTATATTTTAACAGTATGTATGCTGTTAATCAACATCTTCAAGTGAATGCCGGTATTGTCAAAATGGTTTGTGAAGGTATCAATAATTGCAAATCAGGTGTGTCAAAAAAAGACGGATGTTCATATAAATTTGAGTATGTCAAAAAAGAAGATATGCCAGACAATTATAAAAAATCAGCTAATCGTTCGAAAATGTCTGACGAAGACATAAAAAAGCATAAAATGGAAGCTATGAAAAAATGGCAAAACAAGGAATACAAATGTCCCAAATGTGACAAAATCTATAAGAATAATTACAAATTTGCACATAACAAAAGATGCAAATAGCCAGAAACAATTTTATTTTTGGCTACCAAATTATAGCAACATAGTGTATGAGAACACTAACCTCTTATCATATATAGGTTATATTATTTTCCTCTACGTGATAAATATGATGTGCTTTCTTCCATATGTTTGGTTATTTCATAAATTAAATCTTCAAAACAATTACTCATAATGTATTTGCATTTGTTTTTTTCATACTTCTGTTTCATATTTGTTTGTTTATCTGACACTTGGTACACACCTGTTGGACTTTTAAATTCAAGACACAAAGCATTGTATTTTCTAGTTGGATTCATTAACATCAAATCACATTGTCCAGCCATATATCCTTTGTTATAACTTTTGATTCTCATATTCGAGCTTATTTGATTTTCACCAAGACCAGCAATCATTAAAGCATCTTCATATTTTTTTCTGATAAATGATACAATCTTGTAGTGTAAATCATTTTCATTTTCAATCAATAGCATATTATTGTTTCTGTCGTTGAACTGCTTGTAATATCCTTGTTTTCTGATTGATGGTAATACTTTTGATGTAACCCAATGTCTAAATTTTTCAGCCTCTTGTTTTTTGGATGAAAATAAAAGTGAATAAAATCCTGATTCGTTTATAAAAAAAAACTTTTGAAAGTTTTTTCAGTGGCCTCAGCACGAGGGAATTTTTCGTTCACGCGTGAATTTATGATTATCTTGTGGTTTCTTAAGATTTTATCATCAGATACAACATGATCTCTAACTGCTTTATATGGATTTTTATATTTTAGAACAGTAGCAATTTCTCTACCTCTGAACCATATATCATTTTTATCATCAAGATAACAATCTATTGATCCATCTAATTCTTTATTATTATAGGAATAGTTTTGCATAAACATGTTAAATAATTATCGTTTATGTGTTTTCACATATCCTTTAAATCCTTGAATGGTATCCAACTATTGAAATCATCACTATATCCCTTCCACTTTACCAAAGCTTGTTTCTTCTTGTAATCCCTCCGAATGACTTTATCAATACGGAAAACATTCTGTTTGGCTTTTAATAATTCAGGTTCATAAAAACTTCCTTCAATATCTTCACCTCTGAGATCCTTTATTTTGTATGTTATTGGATTGGTGTATTGAATCTTATCTATTACAAATAATTCTTCGGTCCAGTTTGGAGTATAACCCTTGTCGAACACATTCCGTTTATACTTGGATATTCGAACTTTATCACCTACTTTAAATTTTGGTTTATGTTGTAATGTTTCCATTTCACCATATAAATTAAAATACACTCTTCCCTCATTCTCTTTCTTTGAAGCCTCTGCGGGTGTCATCTTTGTACTTGAATGTTTTGTATTATTGTACTGTTTTAATATTTTAGGTAATATGTCTATGTACTGTGTGTTGCCTTGAATTGTGAACTGCTTCCACATCTAAGACTTCATTGTTCTATTCCATCTTTCAACCACTGAAGACTTTTCTTCATTCTCGGTGGAGTAAATATGTATCCCATTTTTCTCTAGCAAGTCCTTCAAGTGTTTGTTATAAAACTCTTTACCTTTATCAAACCATAGATATTGTGGGCTTCTGCCTTCCTTGAATATTGTTTGAAATGCTTTAGTTACAGTTTCACACTTTTTATCCTTCAGGGGAACAATCCAACCATATTTACTGAAAACATCAATAACCATCAAAAGATATTTATAACCTTTATTCCATTTGCTGAATTTTTGCATTTCAACAAGATCAGCATATTCGGTTAGGCTTGTCACATGACACACTGTTCGAACGCTGGCGTGTCAATCCACTCACTGCCTGTTGTTTATCGTGTCATTTTTGCGTGCCAGTATGTTCAAAATTTTACCCCAAATCCCGTGGAGGGCCACATTTTAGGGTAAAAGTGTAAATTTTAAGAATGGTTGTTGCACTTGCGTAACTATAGCCCCAGTCCCCAAACGATCATCAGGTACCCATTTGCGTCTTGACGATCGTGAACCATCGGCGCTGTTTGCGATAACGAATTCAGTGTTGGTCACGTGACCTACCAAACATGGTGGTAACCGAAAATCGTGAAGACCTTTCCAACAGCAAAAACATAGCCAGACAGCTTATCTGAACACACTACGGTTTCTGAGATATGAGGGTCAAAAACCTTCCATAGCAACAATATGACAGCGGAAGGTTAGCCCCCTTTACTTCAGTCTTATGTCTGCTTTCCCGCGGTTTTTAAAAATCACTGAGGACCTATGCTGAATCTCAAACTAGTTTATTTCGAAATGGCTAATTAGTGCTGGCCCAATGATAAAGACGGTCAAATACCGGTCCACCACCATTGAGTGGGCCGGAAACATGATTAATAGAAAAACAGGTAAACAATAAACCTGTCAAAAGCACAACCTGACGGCAATAGTCTGTCAAACACCTTTTTGCGGGTACTTAAAACCATTGTTTGTGTTTTAGTGTCATTATAGATTAAAGAAGGATATCCTCACTGCTTTTAACTCAATGCTTCAAGAGAAAACTTCAAAATTAATACTTGACGTTGAGTGCTTCTCGAGACGAACCGGTTAAAAGTAAGTATCCACATGATTCATTGTGAAACTAGGTCAGTTGAATTCCAAGAACGCCGACTCTCTGAAGAGAAACATTTCTCTTAAAAGGTATCGAAACAACTTTATCTACATGAAGTTTGAATATTTTTATTGCAGTAGGCGGTTTTAATACTTTTATTTGTACGTGAATCGAAATTCACTAGAAATTGCATTCAGGTATTGTTAAAAGCTAAGGATTGTAAGGTCTGATCAGTCAGTTATATACTTGATAGTCAAGTTGATAACTTGGCATATCGTGATTGACGTGCGGCCCATTTCAGCAATATTCTATTGTATTTATTTTTGGTCGTTACACTGATCAGCCCGAATTCTTGAAAGTTATGGTAATAGCGGAGCACTATACCTATAGAAACCCGTCAACTGCTTTTCTCATGGTAATTATGGCTAGCAGTATTGCTCGTGGGCGCGTACGCAAGACGACGACGACGTTGCCCAATAATTAATAATATCCTCATAATAATCAAAATAATCCAACATGGCGGCCATACTCCACCTGGCCCAGCTGACCAGCTAGTTTACAGCATGCGATGAGTACGTCTATGATACTGGACATTCATCTTATAGCCAAATGACTGATTGACACCTGTCAAAACAAGGTATTCGCTGACCAGTGCACGTAACCGGATCGCGGGCTCAAGTTAAGACTTCAGCGAGGTCAACTGAAAGTGGTTTAAGTTAAACGCTGACCAGGTACTTGCTTTCAGTTGCATCGCAAGCTCAAGCCAGGTGTGGGACACCCAAACTAAAACGAGGCTTAATTTTTCGCGCGCTTTCTGCGGCTCGTAATTGCACATCTAGTTGGTTTCTTCATTTGAGCAAAACAACTTCATCTTCTTCGATCGACGTTTGTCTTTTTAATTCACGTAAAAGGCATAAAAATCAAGAACTTGTCAAAAGTTACTCCGGAGGGTCAATTTTCAAGTGATAAAAGGAAGAGCGAAAGATTTTTCTCAGGAAAAGCTTCAAACTTGGATCGATTGTGTCGTTAAAAACAAAATAATTCAACGCTTCAAGGGCTTTTACTATACCGCGGCATCTTGCATCTCACCAAGAAAGGTCACTTTACAGTTCACGGACATTAATGGGAAGAACAAGTTGCTCAAACTCTGCGGAAGAAGCTCTTTCTTTGAACAAACCGTTTTCTATTTTCGCGGATGCTTGTTTTTACTGAAACTTTAATATGTATTTTCAAGTGGCAGAAACCTATACAACACAGGACAGTGAGGTAAATTAAATAAATTAAAGCTTAACATTTGGTTTAATCGTTGTTACTTTGGTTCAGGAATGAAAGTTGTATTTCTCTCTCGACTGGATATAAATAACAATCATCTGTACTCGTTTTAATTGGACGCAAAGAAGTAGTTGAATTGTTTGTTTGTTTTGTTACGTTGTTTTGTCAAAGCGAACTAGTGTTTTTACTCCGCCTGGCTGACTGTTTTTCGACCTCGATGCCTCAACAGCGTAAAGGCTGAAACTTTTGCCCTTATCTTATTAACACGTAATCGCAATGAGTCCTCGTAAAATTAAGAATCAAAGCCCCGGCTAATCGATCACACATTTTCATCCAACATTGTCAATTGTCAAACATAACGTTCGGTGGCTAAACGCACAAACAATGTTTGGACCAAACACTAGACAGAGTGAGTCCACAGAACGATTTTTTGCGTATTATCGCAGAAATTTCGACTTGATGTGGTTCATTTGGTTGCTTTTTACCGGCTGTACACGTTTTGTTGGTTGGGGTGGCTATTTCTTCGTAACGCGAAACGTTGGATTAAAATGTTTAATCTAGATCAAACATGGAAAGCCATTTAAGAATAAATGCAATGTTGAGAGAGGTGGCTAAACGGTCAAAAACGATGTTGGATGAAAATTTTTGATCGTTTTTAGATTGTTAAATTTGTTTTTGAATAAACGTACGTGTCGTGTATTGTTTTCGTGTAATGTTTCAATGTTTTGAGGTTTTTGAACCGCGGTCAATTCCTGTTGACTGCTCTAAACACAAAATATTGGCGCAAGGAAAGCCATGCGAAGTTGCTCAATACCAGTAAAAAAAATAATCGTATAGCTCCGCTTTTAGGCTTGGCTAAATCTATATATTATATAATAATCACTTTATTTAAGCCTCAGTTCTATTTAGTCGAGCACGGATGCTCTACTAATTGGGGAGACTAAATCAAATCAAATGTTGGTTTTTAGGGAGAGCGGAAAACCGCAGCACCCGGAGAAATACCTGTCCGAACAGAGTAGAGAACCAACAAATGTTATTTAAAACGCAAATATTATTTAACCAACAATATTATTTAAAACGCGACAATTCAACCATTAACAGAGCGGTTAATTAGGCGGAACGAACCTTTCCACCATAAATGTTGCGGAACGAACCTTTCCACCATAAATGTTGCGGGAAAATAAAATTCCTTCAAAATTATCCCTCTTTTCTCGTTTTATCGAAAGGTATTACTGTACATTTGCTTCATCGCACGAATGCCACTGATGTTACATGTCCTTCTCTGAAGAGAAAAGGTCAGTAAGTCAAATGGTACTTACACTTTCCGTTCTATTTGGTTTGTGGAATAAATGACTCTGTTCCATTTGGAGGAAAATAACATTAGTAAAATCTTTGCATCATCTGATAAAAATAGAAAGTGATTATTTTTAATAGTTTACACTATTATCTTCTGTCTAGTCTGACAGGATAATTTGCCAAAAGCGTTTAGAATTTAAAGCTGCGTTAGTCTCCATTTTACGTTCAAACAGTCAATCATGGAAGACGTTGACGTTGTACCACTCCGAACAACCCATTCCGCTCTGAACAACCTACATGAGGGCATGAATGTACCAGCTTGGTATCGTTCGAGATTTCCTTTTTAAAAGGCTGGTTCTGTTAAACACATACTTAGCCATAACAAAAAATGAAGGCTTCCTAAGGTGTAGACATGCCCACTAATAATTTAGGTCCATGCTAATTTTCACCTTTCTTATTTCAGCCCCTCCTCAGGCTATGCGATGTAGTATATTTTTCCAGTGATGAAATGACAGAAACTAACACAGATATGTCACTTGAAAGTGATAACAACCACCTCGATGATGAAACTGGCTCAAACGACGATGATTCTTATTGCGCATGCCTCTCGATCAACCGGAAATACGTCATTCCCAAAATGTTTTATTTCTTTTACTTTATGGGACTAGGTGCCGTGTTACCATATCAACCTTTGTTCTACAAAGAACTCGGGATACCAGCGAAAAAGGCAGGGATAATTTCTGGTATTCAGCCCTTTATATCATTTTTATTTACCCCAATGTGGGGTGCCGTAGCTGACAAATACAAAAAGGGAAAGTCAATATTTACAATGTCATTTGTAGCACTGGTTGCTGTTGGAATAGCTTATTTGTTGACTCCAATGCCACCCTGCAAGGATGGAAGTGAAAGGAACGATCTCCGTGAGATAACGATAAGGGAACATAATTCCATTCTGTACAGAATTTATCAGACTATAGCTGCATCACAAGAAATGAGTAAATGGCCTATGAAAACTGAGGAAAAAGTGACAAAACTGCAAGCAGTTCACAGTGATCGACAAGCCAGTGATAAGGAGTTTGACGCATTTACATATTTGCTGCTGGTCTGTTTATTTGGCACTCTTTTCTCGTGTCCAAGCCTTGCTTTAGGTGATGCTGCTATTGTGTGCCTGTTACGAAGAAACAATGATGTACACAAATACGGCAAGCAAAAGAAGTGGGCATCCATAGGCTGGGGCTTGGCGGCGTTTTCTTTCGGAGTAATAGTGAGTGAGAGATACCTTTGTCCCCAAGCACCAGGACAAAAGGCAGTTATCAACTACAGCTTCTGCTTTTATGGTTCCATTGCATTAAAACTGATGGCACTGTTGTCAGGTTTGCATCTTGATTTTGGTATGAATGGGTCAAACAATGATGATAACATCACAAAAAACGAGCGGCAGCGAGGTGTTATAGCTGTTCTCAGAGCCGTCGGTGAGCCGCGTTATCTAGCATTCTTTGCAGTTGTTCTTTACAGTGGAATGACCTTTGGTATGATTATGGGGTTCTTTTTCTGGCATCTTGAGGACTGTTCCGCTCCACACATACTCTTTAGTATAATCCCCGTAGTGAGATGCATCGCGGATGTCATTGTATACACAATATCTCCTCGTTTAATGACCAAAATAGGCGTTCAAAATCTTGTTTACCTCGTTCTGATGGGTTACGTCACGCGTTTGGCTTGTTACTCGTTCATTACCGGTCCCTGGTTTTTTCTTCCTCTTGAGCTTTTGTCCGGGCTAACTTCTGCTGGAGGCTGGGCAGCATTTGTGGCCTACATTGCTTATCATTCTGTGGAGGGTGCTTCTGCTACGTTACAGGGTAAGCGATAAAGTGTTTCATGTAGAAAAAAGGATAACCCCGATATCTTATTACCTGTGTTACAAACATCAAACACAAAACCTCTATGCAGATATATTTCGGTGTTACTGATGTGGATGTCAAATTAAGATCGGTAAACACCAGAAAAATGGCTTCTTCTTCTTCTTCTTCTTCTTCTTCTTCTTCTTCTTCTTCTTCTTCTTCTTCTTCTTCTTCTTCTTAAACGATTGTCCTCAAATTCAAATTCAACAACTTTATTTAACCACGGGGTCCTTTTCCCAAGGTGTAAAACATTTAGTGTGGTGAGCTGTTAGTTTCATGACTCTCCCTTTACTTGGGCTTCGGCAATAGACCCCTTTCAGTTGATTCCCAATATAGAGAGCAAAACAATAAGATTGTTTTGTATTATTTTGCATTTGAAAGGTTTGTTTCTCTCAGGAGAGAGAACAACCATTGTTTTGTCCTCCAGATTGGGAATTACTGAAAGGGGTCTATACTATCAGAATTTATGACTACAAGACTGTTGTTGTCGGCGTCTGTGTTAACAAGTTAACATAAATCGTTTGATTGGAATTCATAAGAAATCAGCACAGTCAGATATTATCATCATCATCATCATTTATTTGCCTTTTTCCTAATACATTAACAATTTATAAGAAGTAAAATATGTGGCAAGGTGACCTCTAGAAACCACCAGGCTTACCAAGTTGTTTGTTCAAGCTGTTGCTGCCGTTACTATTTTTCTCACAAACGCTTTAAAGGGGCAAAACATTCACAAAATGTTGTGAAATGTTAAATCACTTTATATTTTTCTTGACAGGAATGCTTCATGGAGCGTATCACGGGATAGGTCATGGACTGGGGCGAGTAGTTGGTGGTTTCCTTTTCAGTTCTCTGGGGGCTCAAATTACGTTTTCCATATTTGGTAGTCTTGGAATATTTATGTTGGTAATGTATTTCGCAGTTAATAAAATCTTCGAAGACAGTAAGGCAAAATAAAAGTAATCTGAGAATATGGACTGTTCCATCTGACTGTTTTCACCTTGTGTATCTTTTTTAAAAAGTGTTATACGTGGTTACTAGTTATAATGAAGACGTTGCGTGTCACTCCCTTTTCGGCGCATACAAACCTAACCTTGTGTTACCCCTGAACCAGGACCTAAACTGCCCCACCCGTCACCCTACCCTACTCCAAAATTGAAAGTTGTTTCTTTTGACCACGTTTTGATAATAACACTTTGTTCATCCCTTTGATATTTTAACTTGCAAGAAAGGAATTTCACTTAGGATACGCATCAAAGGTATAAACAAATCAAAGCAACATTTAACAGCACGTTTTCGCTGCCCTTGATATCGACCAAAAGCGCGTTGCCTCTGACCAAGCTTTTACCACAGTTGACACTCTCCTCAAGGCTTGGCGACGTCCTTTACCTTCATCAAGACCTCAAAGGTGACCACTCACAATCGAGCGGTAAAGGCAATTTTTTGTACAGTCCTACCCAGACCGGATTGCAAACTAGGGTCTTAAAAAGAACTAGTAAGATCATTCTGGCTGTGTGCTCAACATCCGATCAGTTCAGATGATCGCGTCATTGGGCAGTGACGTTAAGGCGTTGGCCTTTTCTCCTCACCTCCACACGTAAAACTGGAAGGGGACGCAAAAAAACCCACACACTGATCGAAAAAAGTAGGGAACGTTCCTGGTGCTGCGGTCTAACCTCACACACATCCCGGGGTGCTGGGCGATGGGCTGACCACCCTTCCCTAAGAGCCTCTGATGATCACAGAAACCTCTTAGGAGTGCTTTTGCGCTACTTCGTGTGGAATGGCTAATAATAATATAACAACAACTTTATTTATTACCTTTGGCAAAACAGCGTGATACTGGTATTCTGACGTGCGCTGAGTTGATCTTACTAGATCTTAGATTATAGGCATGATTCACTGCCTTGCCTAAATAACGTTTACAAGGATGCACTTCAGATTCTAAGATGCGTCCAACTCTGTTGTCTAGTTGCAAGTGACGCAACAATATCCCTAGGGAGTTCAATAACATCCACACATCTATTCTGCTCTCTCTCTCTCTCTCTCTCTCTCTCTCTCTCTCTCTCTCTCTCTCTCTCTCTCTCTCTCTCTCTCTCTCTCTCTCTCTCTCTCTGTAGATCGTCTTCGTGGTAAGTGCCTAGCTCTCACCAGACTGGCGAGGCATATTCTAACATTGGTCTAATCTTTGTGATGTAAGTTGTTAGACCAATGTCTCTGGGGCGATAGGCAATTCTACGGACCCTCAGATAATAGATCCTTTTGCTCACTTTGCTGACAATACTTGAGACATTTGTGTTCCACTTGAGATTGCTCTGTAAATACACACTCAGCAGTTTGAACTCTGTAACCCTATCCAGTTCCGCAGGCCCAACACTAATAGGTGGCGGGGGTAGGCAGGGCTTCTTGAAGGTGATCCACATATCCTTGGACTTCTTAGCGTTCAGCTCTATTTTATGCTGCACATTTTATGCTCCAGGTAAGTCACAGCATCATGCATTTGACTGACAGAGTCGCTAGAGACCAGTTCATAGAGGGTGCAGTCATCAGCATACTTGCAAGTGGTTACAGATATTCCCCTGGGGATGCAATCCTCAACATCGTTGATTTGCACCTTAAATAGTGTTGGGGAAATAACACCGCCCTAGGGCACACCAGCAATCACTACTCCAGGATTAGAGAGAATTCCCGGGATCTTAACCTACTGTGTTCTGCCTGAAAGGTAGCTTTGTGTCAATTTCCAAAAGCTCTTGGTGACGCCCATGCCGGCGAGTTTAGTCAGCCTGTAAGTGAAGTTAAGTTCGTATAAGTGGTGGTAAGTGCTTATGAGTGAAGTTAAGAGGGTGTTAGTGATGGTAAATGCGTAAAGATGACGGTAAGTGAGAATGGATGAAGTTAAGTGTATGTAAGTGAAGAGAAGAGCGTATGGGTAAATGTAAATGCATGCAAGTGATAAAGTTCTAGTATATTTACATGAGGTTGAATATACTATTAGTGCCTTATATATGACGTTCTTGCCCCATGTTCCAGTAGATGAAAGGCCTTTCGGAAGTCCACAAAAACCACATGCACGCCATTATATAGCGTTGTACCAGTCTTGTGTGATGCTGCCAAAAGCAGTCACCGTAGATCTGTCTTCTGTAAATGCGTGTTGGGAAGCATCAAGACTTAGATCGTTTCTGTTAAGCTTAAGCTGGAACTTCTCCAAAACCTTGGCGACTTTCGACAGAACTGAAATCTGCCTAAAGGTATTGCTTTTATCCGTCGGATTCTCGACTTTGGGTACCGGGCTAACTAAAGCGTGTTTATAGCTAGCAGGGCACTTGGACTGTACTCTGCTAGCCCATGTAGTATCGGGTGTACAACTGGTGCCAACTCCTCGTGAAACCGTTTATGGAGCCAAGCAGGCACCCCGTCAACACCTGTTGCTTTACTCGGATTCACTTGTTTGAGTTAAGAGTTCACTTGCCCAATATTCGGAACTAGCGGATGTCTGCCGTCCAAGGCATTAGCAATCCCACTGACTGACAATGTGGTTGGCTTTCGGTCCTTCCATGGAGCAACAAAAGCGTCAAGTAAAAGATCCGTTGTTTTCTGTAGCTGCCGTGGGGGTTGTAGACACACTAATGATGCCACCCATGAAACTAAACCTAATCCAAAGTCTAACCCTCACCTAACCCTAATTGCTCTAGCTATAACCCCAAACCACGCCCTAATTCTAGTGATTAACCCTGGGTTAAGGTTGTTAGTGCGTGCGCCGTACGGTTGCCACTTTAATTAGCTCCGGGTTTTTTAGTTTTATTTACGCTCTCCAAAGACAATATTGCTCCAAAGGATCACAGCTACATCATAACCTTATGGCAATGAGATATAGCCGTTCTGCCTTACTCTCCATGCGAAACTGGTGGAAAAAACAGCCTCAAAACATCAAACCTATGCTGCCCACTGACTGGAACGCATGTAAAGCTGCTGGCATCTTTAAACATACTAGGGGAAAGCGCGGCGGATCCTGTAATCGGCTGACCAATTCCATTCAACTCTTGGACTCGAGAAGATAACAAACCAATATTCCTGTTATGAAATCTACAAGGAATCAATAAATGATTTTAACAAACTCGACTTCACATCAGCCGCAAAATCCTTCCAGCTAAAGACCATTATAGACTTTCCAACAAGGGGTGCAAATACTCTTG
Source organism: Pachyseris speciosa (assembly GCA_016490735.1). Lineage (NCBI taxonomy): Eukaryota > Metazoa > Cnidaria > Anthozoa > Scleractinia > Pachyseridae > Pachyseris > Pachyseris speciosa. Next base: position 763,887 of record JAEMWC010000092.1, on the reverse strand, counting down.
ATCAGATTTTTACCAGCATAGCCGAGTATTACTTTCCCCCTGTTAGTGCACCTCCATTCGGTTTGTCGGATCACCTCACGGTGACGGTGAGCCCTAGGATTCGTGAGAAGCTTTCAAAACCCAAACTAAAAGTCATCAAAACTAGGGATAAGCGGCCTAGCAAAATAGCAAGTGTCGGCCGTTTTCTGCTACAGGTGCCTTGGTCCGACCTGTTCTCTCCTGATCAGTCGTGCGAGGACAAGTTGAGTATCCTTACAGAGATAGTCAACTATGGGCTGGATACTATCATGCCTGAACGTTCCGTAAGGGTTCACGGAACTGATCGCCCTTCAGGATGAACTCTCAGTTGAAATCTCTCGTCGCTCGTCGACAAAAAGCGTTATAATTAGCAACGAACAATGTGCCACTGTTGAAGATATTACGAAATAAGGTTAATCGCGAACGGAAGCGTTGCCGCAAGATTTACTATGTGAATAAAGTTAAAGGCCTGCGTGACACCAAACCACGCGATTGGTGGCGAGAAGTGAAACAGCTTTGTGGTACTACTACTGCAACTGGGCGTGACGTGAGAACCATCCTTCACCCATATTAGGCCTATATGACGACAACGTTCTGAGCGAAAAGATAAACGAGCTTTTGTTAGCGTAAAGCAAGGATACTCACCCCTATCAGAGAATGTCCTGGAAACTTCGGAGGACGATGAGCCTTTATCTGTCACAGAAGCATCTGTCACAGAAGCAACTGTCGCGAGAAAACTGAGGGCGGTGAGCACTTCACGTGCTGGGAGACAAGAGAATCTTCCCAACTGGGTTCTGAAAGAATACGCAGATATCCTAGCCTCTCCGATCGCCGATATTTTAAACACCTCTTTTCTGGAATACAGAGTTCCTCGTGTGTGGAAACTTGCTGATGTTTACCCAAGGTCCCTACGATCTGTGACTTCATTAAAGATCTAAGGCCAATTTCCCTGACGTCCACTTTGTCAAAGGTTGCTGAAGGCATCGTCATCGAAAAGGAATTGAAACCAACAATATTGTCATCCATTGACCCTGGTCAATTTGGTTTCATTCCAGGATCTTCAACAACCTTTGCTCTTATATCGATGCTCCACCACTGGCTGCGCGCTACGAACGGGAATGGCTCAACTATTAGAACTGCTCTCCTAGACTATCGGAAGCATTTGATTTGGTAGATCACCATTTGTTGATAGCCAAATTGTTCAACCTTGGGGTGAAGCCAACTACCGTCAATTGGATCATTGACTACCTAAGGGATAGGCAACAAACGGTCAAACTCAATAACAACTGCTATTCCAGCTGGCTAAATGTTCCTGCCAGAGTTCCACAAGGCACGAGTTTAGGCCCCTGGCTTTTTTGGTAATGAGTAACGACCTAAGGTTACCGGGAGAGTCGTTCTCCATGTGGAAGTTCGCAGACGACACAACTGTTTCGGAGGGGGTGCCAACTTCTAGGGAAAGCTCTTTACAGGAAGCTGTCAATCACATTTCCACCTAGTCTCACAATAATTTCTTCCAATTAAACCCGACCAACTGCAAAGAGTTGTTTGTTTTAAGAAAACCCCACCATCCCATTAAGGTAGACGGCGTGCAGTTTGAGAGGGTATCTTCTGCTAAAGTCCTAGGGTTACGATCAGTAATGACTTGAAATGGAACGATCACGTGGATTCTATCACCTCCAAAGCCGCACCTCGATTGTATCTTTTGAGTCAGTTAAAGAGAGCCGGCATAAGTCCTGATGACCTGTTAGCTTTTTATTGTAGTGTAATTAGATCAGTGCTAGAATTCTCATGTCAACTATTCCATCGTAGTCTCCCGAAATATTTGTCTGATGACATCGAACGTATTCAGAGGCGCGCCATGCGAATAATCTTTCCTAGTTTATCGTCCTTTGAGGCGATGGATAAGGCCGGAATTCCGACACTCTCAGAGAGACGTGAATCATTATCTATTAAATTATTTAAAGACATTGTAAGTAATGAACACCACAAGCTGGCTAATCTGCTACCTCCTATGGCCAGTTCCCACGCTCAGCGTCTGAGAAATAAGAGGCGTTTTCTGAATACTCCAGTTTGTCGCACCGATCGTTTCATGAACTCTTTTATTATTAGCCACGCGATGCAAATAAATTTTAAACACAATTGTAATTAACCATTTTTTTTACTGTAATTTTTATATTGTACGTAATTATGTCCTACGACTGTAATGTATGATAGTAGTATAGTGTTTGGGGGTACGAAATCAATTGGTCTCGTTTTCCCCAAACACTATTCTGGTCTCGTATTCTGGAATATATAGTTATTTAATTTGATGGAATATATAGTTATTTAATTTGATGAAATATATAGTTATTTAAATTGATGGAATATATAGTTATTTAATTTGATGGAATATATAGTTATTTAATTTGATGGAATCTATAGTTGTTCAATCTGATGGAACCAAGGTCAGCACACTTCATCTATAGTTTATTATAATGCGTGACATTCTCGGAAAAATCACCAAGCGTGACATTCTCGGAAAACAGGGAATGAGTCATCGCCTATAGCTATTATTTCTCACGTGGAACCATCTGATTGTTACATAAAAATAAAATCTCATATAATAGTATAGAAATGAGTTGTAATTCAGTAATTCACAATGAATTGGAAAATATGGGAGAATTGTCATGTTATTTTTGTGATCAGCTATTGGTTAAAGTTGTTAAAAGTGTGAAAGCACCTTGCTGTGATAAACAGGAATTGTTTAATGATAATGGTGAAAATGTTTGTCTAAATTGTGGTTCAGTTCATGGTTATGATTATTGTAAAGAGTATGTTGACTTTCATAATAATATGTATAAAATACGGCGAAAATCTGTGTATCATCGGAAGTACCATATTGAAAATGTGATAAATGGTATATGTCGCAAGAATGGACTTCAAATTTATGTAAAAGATAAGGGTAAAATATTGAAAATATTCGAAGAGATAGACAAAGTGCTTCCCTTGGTAAATAAGAATCGAAAAAGAACGATTAGCACTAAATTTATGCTTAAGCAAATATTTTTAATGCTTGATATTCCATTTGATAAAATAATAGTCACTAGATCAAAAAAGACGCTTGGATTTTATGATCGATATTGGGTTGAGATTCTATTGTTGGGATTTGATAAGATTATTCGTATTATCAAGCAGTGAATTTTTCATCATATTTCAGTAGGTACTTATCAATAATTGGACTATTATCAGTCACATAATCATCGATATTCTTCATTGAGATTTGTATACTTGAAGCATCAAAATCACCACTTCTCAACTTGTCTTTTATTGAATTGAGTAGATGTTGATAGCTTTGATAAGCATATGTGCAATTTTGGATTTTCAAATCTAGGTTTTTATGCTTCATCCACCCTTGTATCAAAAGTGCTGCTGTACTGATGGCTACCAAACTAACACCACCTGTTGCAACGCTTGTGGCGAGACCTCCAGTTGCAAAGATGATGGACAATGAGTTCCCAAGTAATTTCCATTTTTTGAACCGTTTAACCGCCTGTTTATGAGCCCAACACTTTCTGTGATATGTTTGGTAATAGGATTTTAATTCATTTACCTGATCTTCTGTTAATTCACCTGAAATATGGTTCCAGCTGAATATGCTTTTTCGCTCTTTCATATATATCTTTTACATAATGATTCTCTTGAATATGCAATAAAGTATTCCAGAGATCTGGCCACTCAGAGGAGATAACTTACTTAATTTAGTCGATAAAAACATGGAAAAGCATAAGAATATCCTCTATCAAGACATGTTTGACATAGAATCTGCCGAAAGCATCGTGTAATATTGCATGCGTTTGTAACACATCAATCCATCCAAGAGTATGCTCCAACAAATGTGTCAAGCGGCCATCACCGTAACCAATCAACCCAATGCCTATGTGCTCCTGGATAATATCTCTCACTTCAATATATTTGTTGAAATGTTTGTGATATAGAAACTGGTAAACCAAAGCTGATTTCAAAATCCTCTTATCAACACCAGGGTTTTTCCGTTCAGCATCCCGAATGAACCATCGTACAAATCTTATAATCTGCTTCATAATAATTGATTACATAATTCAAAGATCGAAATAATCTTCAAGGAAACGGAACATATTTTTTAATTCATCATTAGACAGAGATTTCTGCCAAACAGAAAAAGCGTACAGATCCATTTCAGAAAAATTGACTGCAGTACCATCATCATTATCAACTTGACATCCAACGAAAATTTTTTGTGGATTTCCTGACAGTGTTGCTGAGATTGTTTCTGTTCCAACAGGAGTCATTGATGAAATACCTCTAAATAGTTCCATATTTTGTCCATTCACTCTTATTGTCCAAACCTCAATATTACCAGTCAGATCAGACAAAGAAAGAACAGTAAGTCTTCCGCCTGAGAGAGTACCAAAATCAACCCAAACAGTCCCAGTACCCCAAGGAAAATGAACACCAAATCGAATATTAGCCTGCCCCCATTGAAATTGAGATTGATTCTTCACTTGTTTTGTATTAACAACCATAATATACTGTGCATGTTTCCCATTTGGTCCAGCAACTTTGATACATCAAATGAATTTATTCTCAAGTAGTCATCAGTCCCATCGAATCGCAGAAAGAATCTCTTTTTATTTGAATCTCTCAACAGCAGAGGTTTTTTGGAATTATCAGTTTGTGTGAAAGATATATTATTGACAGGATCAACCCATCTTGAGACTCTATCGTTTGTATCAGATGTTAAAACAGAGAGAGCTGGGATGAGAGCAATAGAAATTACATCAAGGACTGGTACACCAGGAAGAGAGTTGGAAATAACAAAAGTAGCTCTATCTAACTTCAGATCAAGTTGTTTTTTTGTGGACACAATCATTATCATCAGTTCCTTCATCAACATTTATCAATTTCTTGTTTCCAAGATCATAGTAGCCATCTTGTGTTAATGTAAATCCATCACCTTATCACCTTTTGGACCAATTAGACCTCTATCACCTTTATCACCTTTTGGACCAATTAGACCTCTATCACCTTTATCACCTTTAGGACCAATTGCACCAGTATCATCTTTATTGTCTTGATTTTGTGGAGAATTGAAAACTCCCATTATAATATTAATTTAGATTAATTCATGACCACTTCAAGTGTGAATGTTGTATCAAATGCACCTGTATTAGGATGTGAATAATCAATGATTAAATAGCCTCTCGATAATGATTTGTTGATGTTGACCGTTGTGATGTTTCTACTCATAGAAGATTGTCTGTGTTCATAAACAGTTGCTGGTAATGGCAAAGGCCCACCACCTTCAGCTTTTGTCTTGAAGTAGAATATTCCGGGTTTTGTTCCTTGTAATACATACATATTCTTAATATGAAAGTTATTGTTGTGAATGACTAAAAAATCAGAGCCATTTATCAATACAGGCTTTAAAACATTCTTATTATGTCCTCGTTTGGCTTTGACAGAGCAATTTAAATATTGTATTTGACCGATTATTTATTCCCATTCAAATTTAGATCACCTCCTAATTTCGGCCTGTAAGAGCAAATCCACCCAAATCGAAAGCTGTTTCCATAATTACACCTGTAACGCTTGAACGAAATAGATTCAAACTATTATTATGAATTCTATAGCCATTCAGATTTAAATCACCACCAAGTTTAGCCTCTTTTATTAAATAACTGTTCATATTAATATTATTTAGCATTGTCAATTCACCATTGTCTCCACCAAACAACCAATTTTCATTTTCTTTCACATCAAAACCATTCAAATCTAAATCAGTTTGTAATTGTATTTTTCATTCACGATTTTGAAAGGTTCAGAGAAGTCGTAAACACTTGATGGAACGTCTACAGCTTCAAAATCAATACCATATGCAACACAATGAACTTTGTACTTATTTGGATAAGTTGGGTTAGCATTAATATGAATCGTACAATATAAATATTCAGGTGGTGAACTTGCTGAAGGTTTTTCAATCCATAAAATATCTCGAATGATCTTCATTTCTGTTATCAAATTTTCTCCCTACAGTTTTATGAATTGTAATTCCACCAGTTGCACTGAATGTTACACTACTAAGACTCATTCCTTCATAATCAGGAAATCCAATTTTGGCTCTGTAAGTATCTTCAGATTCTTTATTCAAGTCTATAAATGACCTTTTTTGAAATCAAATGTGGTGAACGAGGTAAATTGACATATCCATTAACTGTCAAGCCATATTCAGTGCTAATTTCATCGATATCATTCATCAAATATTTGAAAGCATTCTTGGATGAGAAGCAGATGAAATATGACTTTTTTCTAATTGATCTAAATTTACGGCATCGGTTTTATTTGTTCCTTCTTTTAAGTTTGCGAGTGTGTTATCACCCATGTCAATATCACCAGCCATTTGACCTCCGACAAGTTTAAGAAAAGGGGCCTGGTCAACATATCTTTTGTTGGCAGCATCTGTGTTAGCAGTTGTGTTGCACAGTTGATCACTTTGTTACCAGCAAGATTTAAATTAGCAGTCATTTCTTGTGTTCCATCTCGAAGTAGAGTTTGACCGATACTTGCTTTTTGATGCGAGATTAGTGTCAATATACGATTTATTCACAAGATCTGCTGGTTGGTTTCCTATCCATGACCTCTAATAATAAACCCCCCAAAATCCTGATTGCCGGTCATTATAACACTTCCATCTTTTTTAAGAAATTGAGAAACATCAATACCAGCAATTTCAGCATCAACATACTTTTGTTCACAGCGTCTTGTGGGTTTGAGGGGTTATCCTGCAGGTTGAGGATTTTGTTTAATTTCATGTCAACATTACTACCAAACGCAACATGGCCGTTTTCAATTTCATAAGCTGGGTCATGGACAAAGTAAGACAATTGGTATGAAAGCCATAAGCTCCATAAACAATGATATGTGTTTTGTAGTTAGACGCAGGAGCAGTGCTGGAAAGTTCCACCTGTATTGCCGCTTGACCACCACTCTTTTTTCTATCTGGAAAAGAATTTTAATATAACCATCAACGTGTGGAGTTCTAGTAAAAGATTTTTGAAATGACTGTCACGCGTCACGCATGTTAATGTTGGAAGGGTTAAACTGATTGTTGCACTTCTTGGGTCTGATGGTGAGTAAAACTCAGTAACAAATGTGTACCGTCCATTTACTTCAATGATGAAACATTAAAACGAATTTTGGATGTAAAGTTGCCTCTTCGTTTGATGAAAAAAGACAATGACGACTTGTTTATGTGATAAGGTGATCTGTCAAAATTCTCAATTTGAAGGTTTTCCACACCACTGACTGCAGAAGACTTGGATTTGTCTTTTAACAGAAAAGCGAATGGGTTGCGTTGAGTACCAGATGCTGATAAATAAGGTCATCAACATACTTTTTATTGGCAGAATCTTTATCAGAGTTTGGAGATCCAACATTTGTTATTTTATTGTCACCCATGTCAAGATCACCAGTCATTGCAACACTTCCATCTTTTTTAAGAAATGGTGAAACATCAATGCCAGTAATTCCAGCAATTTCAGTATCAACATACCCTTTGTGGCTGAATCATTGTTTGCTGTTGGCGCTGCTACATTAGTCAATTTGTTACCTCCAAGATTCAAATCAGAAGTCATCGCAACGCTTCCATCTTTTTTCACAAAGTTATTATTGAGATATGTTTTATTCCGCTTTACCTATTGTAATATCATCAACGTATTTTCTATTTGCACAGTCTTGTAGAAGTATAGGGCTTGCAACATTGACTATTCTATGAAAACTCATTTTAAGCTCACGATCAAATACAATTCTCCTTCTTCTATTTCAAAAGCTGGGTCGTGAATATGTGATAAAATGATATTAGAAAATCCATAAACACCATAAACTATGACATGATGTTTGGCATTATTTTTTAAATATGGTGAGATCAACAATAATTCCATTGATGTCTGACCAACTCTTGTTTTTTCAAGGAAGAATATTCTCTTAAGATAACCATCAACAAGATGAGTCTTTGGAAATGCTCTTTTTATTGAATCCTTTCTTTCAATTAAATTAGATGACAGATTGTCGTCATCAACTGTTGCATTATTTGGGCTACCATCAGTATAAAACTCAACAACTAAAGTGTACTTTGAAACTTCCAATTGTGTCAGATCAAAACGAAGAACAGTTGTAAGACCAGCAGTAGGAATAACAAAAGACAAGGCTATTTTATTAAATGAGTAAGGGCTTTTGTCAAAATCTTCCAATTGCAGATTATTCGCATTTCTAAGAATAGTTGTTTTTGATGTATCTTCAAGAAGAAATTTGAATGGATTAACACGTGTTCCTTCAATTGATAAAACACCATCATTAACATATCCCAAGTTAGCAGAATCATAATGATTTACTGGATCACCAACATCTGTCAAACGTTTATTTTCAATGTCATAATTACCATCTTGTGTTAATCTAAATCCATCACCTTTGGGACCAACAGCTCCAGTAGCTCCTTGTGGACCAATTGCACCTGTATTACCTTTTGGACCTCTATCACCTTTTTCACCTTTGGGACCAATTGGACCAGCTGGGCCTCTTTCACCAGTACCAGTTTCTGTTTTATCTTGATTTATTTGAGCATTAAAAACTCCATTATATCATCTTGTTAGATTAATCTTCTTCATCACTGCTTTCATCTTCCAAGAATTTAGGTGGTATGGTTTCATAGATGACAGGTAGTCTCTTATTGTTTTTCAACATTTTGGAAATTATTGATTGCCATATAATATTAGATTAGATTAAACAGCACCATAAAAATTCCTCTTGATTGTCTTCATCGGCTTGTCAACATAACAGAAGGAATATGGTTTCTTGGTTGCTTCAATGTATTTATTCTTGTTGATTCCAAGCTCCTGTGCAATCAAGTTCCTTTCTCTTGAGGATGGGAAATCATAAAGGCAGAAGTGACTGCAATTGAGTCTGATTGATTTTGGACAGCCATAGAATGATTGTGTGAGATATATGACTGAACAGTTCTTGTGTCTTCCCTGAATGAAATAGCTGATTATCTGATCTTGTTTCTTGTCAGTTACGAAATCATCAAAAAACAACCAATCGCTGCAAATTTGTGTCTTTTATTTGTTCAACTGGAAATATCTCTTCTTGACTGCAAACCAAGGCAGGATATCCAATGTGACTGCTTATTTCATCCATTACTTTCCGAAGATATTTGTACTTGTCTTGATCCAAATTTTTTGCATAAAGATGTATCTGATCATAATAACCAACGGTTCCATAATCAGATGCATGAACAATGTTGTCTTTCCAGATCCAGAATTACCAGCCAGCAGCATCCTGAAAGTGTCTTTTGGCATATACGGATACAACTGTCTGAATGAATTCTTTAAACCCTGAATATCATAATTAGGGATTTCCATATGTAAATAGTTTAGATTAGTCTAACACAATTGTATATGGATATAGAACGAATGAAAAGGCTTCTTAAAAGTGGAATTGAAGCTGGAAACAAAACAAGAGAAGTTCGTGATGTTATCAAGACTTATGAATACAGAAAACAGGATGCATATGATACAACATCAGAATTGCTGAAACCCTCTATTGATGTCCAGAAGAGTGTAAAAGAAAGTGTCGACAAAAAACAGGATGAAGTCATTGAACAGTTGAAAAAAAATCAAAAAGCCTTAACACAAGGACTTGATGATGTTATTGAAGCTAATCGCAGAGCAATTACAATGGGAACGGAACTTCCTTTGACAATTGAAGCACCTGAAAAAGAGGATAAGACACCCAACATATTATCAATCGATAACTATTTCGATAGAGATGATAGAATCATATTAAGAAATCACAATCTTTTGAAACCATCCGAATTAACTCAAGTCACCCCACAAAAACTTCTTGAAGAAAGGGAGATAGCTGCAGAAAAAGCCAAGGATATGGGAAGAAGAAAAAAAAAATCATTCACTCCAGAAGAAAATGAATCTCATAAAAGAGAAATACAAACTTTGAAGAAATATAGAGATACGATTTCAGATGTATTAGCTTCTTACAAATACAAAACAGGGAAAGGAATGGGTTCAAGGGATGCATTTTTGGGTGACATGCTTTCAAGACTACAGTTACTTGGTGGATCTATTTCAGCCGGCAACAACAGCAGAAATGTTCAAAATGAATTCACAAAAATATTGCATACATTGAACAGACTGGGAATCCTGAAAACCGGTGAGCTAAATAAAATAATGATGAAATATCTAATGTAAAAGTATATGACAGAAATTTCATTACGATTCAACAGTAAAAACAGAGACAAAATTGGTGTCAGCAAGAGTCATGATTTTAAAAAAAGATTCAATACACCTCGTAAATTAACGAATGATTTAAAATATGAAATGGCTGTGAATGTCATCAATATGACATACAGTTGGTACAATATCAGAGATATTTTTGGGAATAATCAAATGAAATACAGCTATGACAAAGGTGTAAACTGGGAAACAATAACATTCGTTAACGGGATGTATTCATACGACGATATCAATAGTTACATTCATGAGTATATGAGAAAAAACAGCCATGTACTGAATCCATCTGAAACAGACAAATCAAAATTCAAGTATGGTATTAATATAACTTTCGTTTTATCAACATACCGCATTTTGATTGAACTCAATGAAAATTATCGTGTGGATCTCAGAAATAATGATTTCAGAAAACTTATCGGTTTCGATTCAAAATTAGTTCCAGCCACAGAATATGGAACAAATCTACCTGATATTACAAGAGGAGTAGATGAAATTTATATCAATTGTGATTTGGTGACAGATAGCATTGTTGATGGAAATAGCACAAATACAATCGCTGTTATTCCTGTCACAGATCTCGTTAGAAGTTTACCTTTCACTTACAAACCTCGTTTTCTTTCATGGAATCCAGTCTCAACACATAATATCAGCTCAATACGCTTTTATGTCACAGACTCTTCTGGAGCTCCAGTCGATTTGAATGGGATAGATTGGTATATTGAGTTATTCTTGAGAGAGACAGAATTATAAAACCTAATAGTATATGAAACGGTTCGAGTTTAAAAAATATGAACAACATGGTGAAGGTATTGTGACTGATATGATCAAAACAGCTGGAAAAAAAGCAGCCACAACAATTGGTGAACATGCAGGCAAAAAAGCTGGTGACAAAATCATAGAACTTTTGAAAAAGAGAAAGAGTGGAACTGAGAGTGTGAGCCAGACTGGTGGTTTAATCAAAAGAAAGAGAGGTCGACCACGTAAAATAAAATAACTTTTATCTAACACAATAATATATGTCAAACTATCGTGACTCAAAATATATCGAAAGATATGAAGATGTAGTGTTCGAACTAGAGACAGCACTTAATACTGTGGTAGCAGATGGTAATCATCAGAAGAAAACAGGCTACCGATTCATTGTTGATAACAGTGGAGAGACTACACCATTTGACTGGTATAATGCCCGTTTTAATGTTATTTTCAAAGAAAATAAGCTTGCAGATGGAGCTAACATTGCTGCTGCAGATCGAAATGGTATTGTTAATTCAGTTCACGCTCTTATAAACACTATTAATGTGAAAATGAATGGTCTTGATGTTTATGAATGCCGAGACGCTAACCAAGCCACAAATATTAAGTCATTGCTTGAGTATTCACAGGGTTATGTTGTAAGTCAGGGAACCAATGAGTTCTTCTATCTTGACACCAGCAGAGGTGCTGAAAACAGAGTGGCACAAGCTGCTTATAACAAAGGATTCTCAGATCGTAAAGCTTTGCTTAATGATGGTGGTGAAGTAAATGCAGAGATAGCATTGAACAGATACGGTTTTTTCAAGAGCTTTTGGGATGAACTCATGCCTAACTCAAAAATAGAGGTGAAATTGACACTTGAGAGTGATGACAATATGATATGGCAAGCTACTGATGAATGTCGTGTGATACTAACTAAATTCCAGCTAATTGTTCCTCGTATTATTTTTAATTCTACGGGAAAGTCCTTATACATGAGCAAGTATCTTGACAACAGAAAGTGGACTTACATGAGAGAACTGATTGAGAGAGGCAATTCAACAAGACAGCAGACTGCCAATTTCCGTATTTCCACAGCAATAAACAAACCCAGACATGTCTTTGTATTCATCATCAATGATGCAAGTGATGCATCTCAGACAGCCAATAAATTCTTGTACAACACATTCTCAGTTGCAAATAACCGAACTTTGACTGATTGTTATCTTGAGGTTGGCAACGGAAATGATTATCCAGAGCTTCGTTATAAACCATCAACAGAACCAACAAGAGTATTTAGAGATGTTTTGAAATATGTTCAAGCTGTAAACGATTTCAGTGAAAGTACCCTTCTCAACAGGGGCAATTTCGGTACAATATTCCCTTTTGTTTATTTCGATCTGACAAAACAGAAACAGGATATTAAAGATGGAATGACAAAACTGACTTTCAAATACACTTTGAGTGCTGCAACAAATGCTGATTACAGTGTGTATGCACTGATCCTCTATGAGCAGGATATTGAGATGAGAAAGACTGATGGAAAATTAATTCTGAGATCAATGTAAATTAAATAATTAAATAAATTAAATGATTGTTTTATATTAAATACAATTTAGTATAAACATATATTATATGACTACTTATCATCCTCATGGAGTAAGACTTTCAGGAAGTCAGAAGGAAAGGCTTGCAAAAGCTATACAAACAAATTCACCGGTAACATTGAGACTCGCACATGGAGATCTCACTGGAGGTGATCAAATGATGTTGACAAAAACACAGATAAAAAAATTAGCCAAATCACAGAGAAATGGAACAGGTGCTGATGTAAAGATATCCAAAGCACAGATCAGAAAATCAGTCCAAGAAGGAGGTTCTCTTTGGTCCAGTCTTTTTTCACTTGGAACAAGACTATTGCCTTATGCAGGTAAAGCAGTAGCTAAAGCGGCTCCAGCATTGGCTACAGGTGCTCTTTCTTCATTAGCAAGTCTCGGCATTGATAAACTATTTGGAAAGAAACAAAAAGGAGGATTCATTATTCCCAATAAAAACTTGCCCCAACTATTGAATTTTAGAAATTTATTGAATGTGAGACAAATGGCTGATCTTGTAAATGCGATGCAGTCTGGTGGACAACTTGCTATCAAACCAACAAAAACTCAGACTGGAAAGGGTATTGGAACAATACTGGCGAGTATCGGTATCCCATTAGCCATTGATGCAGTCAAGGGGTTATTTGGAAAAGGTTTGCATGTTGAAAGCAGCCGTCCAAGACGGTCAATACCTGTTCATGTTCCAGATGACATTGTACCCAGAAAGAAAGGTGGGAAACATGCTATGATTCCATGGCAATCACCTCCTGTTTTTGGTACATGGAATAACCCAATCGGTTATGGAATGAAAAAAAAACCAAAGGAAAAGGACTTCTACTGGGCAAAAACAGTCCATTCAATTCAATCCCCATACTAGGAACCATTTTGTAAATAAACCCTTATCCAACTTTGATTTAATCAATTGGGTTAAACAACTTGGAATAAAACATTTTAGAGGAGTATTTTCAAGAGACAATATGCCGAGACAAATAAAAAAGAATGAATGTGGGATAGTCAATCTTGATTCCAAAATTGGACCTGGTACTCATTGGGTTTGTTATAGGAATTTCAAAAATGATAAATACTGTGAATACTTCGACTCTTTCGGTTTAATGATGCCAACAGAAGTACAGAAATACATGGCTGCAAGCGGTAAACAACTTGAATACTCTGGTGATGAGATACAAGAAAGGGAATCAGTATTATGTGGATATTGGTGTTTGTACTATCTTCTTGAGAGACAAAAAGGCAGATCCATTCTTAATACAATACATAATGCTGAATTTGATCCAACAGACACAAGAGTCAATCACAGATTCATCATAGACTACTTCAAAAATATCTAACTTAATGGTATAATGGTAAAATCATATTGTGTGAAACAGAAGAAGCAAACTGAGTGTGTACCAGGAAGCGAAACATACCAGAAGACTAAAAATGGAAGAACTATGATGAAATGCAAATGTGCTGAGTGTGGGATCACTAAGACTAAGTTTGTCAAAGGGAAGGGAAACTAATTAGCCCGTCTGAAGGGGCGGGCATACTAGATTCGGCTGCAGATATGGCACTAACAGGATTTTTGGAACATGGAGTCCCTTATTTAGCGAAGAAAGGTGTAGAAATGGGAAGATATTATGCTTCTGAAGCAATGAGAAATCCAAAGCTGCAAAAGAAATTAATTGACAAAGGACTTTCCCTCGCAAAGCCTGCAATCACAAAGGTTGGGTCAGAAGCTTTGAAACAACTCTCAACAAAAGTGAGACCAAATATTCGTTACAAAACAGATATCAAAGGATTAGATTATGGTGGTGCTATTGACATTCATAAGGTTATTGGCAAGCCTTCCTAAACCAAAAAGTGGATGGACACCCGGAAAGTATAAATACATGGGACCTTATAATCCTCTCGATAAACAGTTAGAGTATGATAAAAACACAGGTGAGGTCACAAAATGGAATGTCCTGCCTTACAATAAGGTGGATGAAATAGCAGCTTACCATGATATTTGTTATGATATGGGAAAAAATAAAGGTGAATGTGATAGAACAATGGTCGAGTCACTAGATCAAATACCATATGGTGAGATGCCAAAATGGGGTCAAACAGCTAGATTCTTAATCGACAAAAAACAGAAACTTGGTCTCGGTGTTTCAAAAAACGGAAAAAGCCGTCGAGTGAAGAAAACTGGCAAGAAAAACTAGCTGATGAATTACATGCACCCATAAAACGAAATTTCACTCGGCGGCGTGTGATTGTAAATAAAATTGATGAAATATGGGCAAGTGATCTAGTTGAAATGCAACAGTTCAGTAAATGGAATAAAGGTTATCGATATCTTCTTATGGTTATTGATGTCTTCAGCAAATATGGTTGGATTGTCCCATTGAAGGATAAGAAAGGTGAATCTGTCACTGAAGCATTCAAATCAATATTCAAGGAAGGTAGAAAACCACAGTATTTATGGGTCGACAAGGGAAAAGAGTTTTACAACAAACACTTGAAGGACTTGCTAGAGAAACATAGTGTACAGATGTACTCAACTGAGAATGAAGAGAAATCATCAGTAGTTGAAAGATGGAATAGGACAATTAAATCCAAAATGTGGAAGCAGTTCACTGTTCAAGGTAATACACAGTATTTAGACATGTTACCAAAATTAGTGAAACAGTATAATAATACCAAACATTCAAGCACAAAGATGACACCCGTTGAAGCATCTGATAAGAGGAATGAAGGAACTGTTTACTTCAATTTGTATGGTGATATGAAAACATTAAAACAGAAACCAAAATTTAAAATAGGTGACAAGGTCCGAATATCCAAGTATAAACGGAATGTGTTCGACAAGGGCTATACACCAAATTGGACTGAAGAAGTATTTACAGTTGATAAGATCCAATACACTAATCCAGTCACTTACAAACTAAAAGATCTCAACGATGAAGAAATACAAGGGAGTTTTTATGAAGCTGAATTATTGAAAGCCAGACAGGATGTATTCCGTATTGATAAAGTCATTCGCAGAGATTACAAGAAGAAACAAGCTTTGGTGAAGTGGAAGGGTTACAGTGACGAATTTAACAGTTGGATCCCGTTCAAGGATTTAAAAGACATATTATAAAGAGAAAATTATCTAACATATATGTGAGTAGACCCTACAGTATATCTGTTATTTGCTATTATGTAGCCAAGAATATTATTATTCCTGACTATATTTAAACACAGGTCGAAAATGAATTAAAAAAATAAATTATTATAATATAATATACAAATGCAAAAATATTCCTACGATAATAAAGAATTAGATGTATCAATAGATTGCTATCTTGATGATAAAAATGAAATATGGTTCAGAGGAAGAGACATTGCTAAAATTCTTGACTATAAAAATCCACAAAGAGCAATCAGAGATTATGTTGTATCGGATGATAAAATCTTAAGAGACCACAAAATCAGCATAAATTCACGAGGGACAAAAATGGTCCCTCGTGCTGAGGCCACTGATTCACGGGGGACAAAAATGGTCCCTCGTGCTGAGACCCCCGAAAAAACTTTCAAATGTTTCTTCGTAAATGAATCTGGACTTTATTCACTAATACTGTCCTCTAAAAAACAGGAAGCAGTAAAATTCAAACATTGGGTTACATCGAAAGTATTACCATCAATCAGGAAACAGGGATATTACAAACAGTTCAATGATAGAAGTAATAACATGCTGATGATTGAAAGTGAAAATGATCTGCACTGCAAGATTGTATCATTCATCAGAAAAAAATATGAAGATGCTTTAATGATTGTCGGTCTAGGTGAAAATCAAATAAGCTCAAATATGAGAATCAGAAGTTATAACAAAGGATATATGGCTGGTCAGTGTGATTTAATGCTGTTGAATCCCACTAGAAAATACAATGCTCTATGTCTTGAATTCAAAAGTCCAACTGGTGAGTATCAAGTGTCAGATAAACAAAAAAGTATGAAGCTAATGTATGAGAAAAACAAATGCAAATACCTCATGAGCAATTGTTTCGAAGACTTGATTCATGAAATAACTAAACACTTAGAAGAAAGCAAATTATACTTATCACGAAGGAAAGATTTAAAAGAAAATTAAATTGATATAAAAATAAAAATATATAGATTATATATGGAGAATCAAAATGTCAAGAGAGGTCGGGGAAGGCCTAGAGTTCTCAGTGATGAGGAAAGAAAAAAACACAAGACTACCTATATGCTAAATAAAGAATGGTACTGTAACATATGTAAGACAGGACGTAACTACACAATGGCAGGAAAATCTTGTCATATTAAAACAAAAAAACATCAAAAAAATATTCTTCAATAATTACAATTCAAAAGGATCCAGTAATTGGATCAATTGAATTCTCAACCATATTTAAACGCAGACGGAAATGTATTAAAGAAATAATAACTATAGATACATTATAAATGAAAAAAATTATCGAAACTAGTAGTAATATGGACAAGAAAAGTCTCAAAAAATTGAGCAAATCCAAGCTAATCGAATTGCTGTTGAAGCAGCAGAAAAAGCCTAAAGTTATTATAGTTGATGACACAAAACCAGTACCTAAACCAAGAACAAGACCAATTCCCGCCCCAAGGACGAAAAGACCAACTGTGAAAGAATTGATTGATTATTTTGAGAGGAAAAGATTACCAGCTCCACCAAAAGAATGGTTGGAAGAAATAGAACAATTGAAAAAGAGACCGATCCCAGCCCCCAGAACCAAACAGGTGATTCAGAGACCAACACCTACACCCAGGACTAAGATAGAGCAAACAGAGAAAGCTCTGAAGGGCTTCACAAAATCTTTTGAAATCGGTATAAAAAATAACAAAGACCCGCTTGCGCAACTGCAAAACACAAGAAAGGCTGTTGCATATAATATTATAAAATTGTTGAATGAAATTAAAGGTCTCAAATTTGTTGAAACACTCAAGGTAACATTTGCAAAAATGACTGACGGAGAAATAGAATACAAAACCGCATATTTCAACAGTGTAGCTCAAACAATTGTGAATAATCTGGAAGTAAGTGAATCACTACAGTTGTCAAAAGACCAAATAATGAATAAGATTGCAGTTTGGGTATCTGAAGGTTCAGGTTGGACAATTGAATCTGTTGACAGCCATTACCTCAATGTTGTGAAATATGCGCCAATGAAGGGCTCCTCATACATTAAACTACCGAATGAACTCAGAAACAGTGCAAAGGGTTTAATTAACTTGAAAAATGAGGATAATGAATGCTTCCGATGGTGTCACATCAGACACCTGAACCCACAAGAGAAATACCCACAGAGGATTAAAAAAGTTGACAAAAAATACATTGAAAAATTGGATTATACAGGGATTGAATTCCCAGTTGCAACCAAGCATTACAACAAGATAGAGAAACAAAATGAGATCAACATCAATGTTTTTGGTTATGAGAATAGACAGCCATATCCAATATATGTATCAAAAGAGAAATATGCAGACTGCTTGAATCTGCTTCTAATAACTGAAAATGAAAACAAGCATTATGTGCTGATCAAAGATTTCAATAAGTTTATGTACAATCAAACAAAGCACAAAGAAAGAAAACATTTTTGTATGCACTGTCTTCAATGCTTCAGCTCTGAAAGGGTGTTGAATGATCACAAGGACAACTGCATGCAAGTAAATGGCACACAGGCAATAAAAATGCCAAACAAAGATAACAACATAGTGAAATTCAACAACTTTCATAAACAACAGCGGGTACCATTTGTTATATATGCTGACTTTGAGGCCATCACTGAAAAAATACACGGTTGTCAACCCAACAATGATAAATCATACACTGAAGCCTATCAGAAGCATACTGACTGTGGCCACGGCTATAAAGTAGTTTGTTGTTATGATGATAAATACAGCAAACCAGCAGTAATATACAGGGGTGAAAAGGCTGTGTACAAATTCATGAAAGCTATGTTGGAGGAGGTCAAATATTGCAAGAATGTTGTGAAAAAAAATTTTAACAAACCATTGAAAATGACTAAAGATGATGAAGAGAAATTCCGAAAAGCCAAAGTTTGTCACATCTGTGATAAGAAATATACTGAAAAGGATATTAGAGTCCGAGATCATTGTCACATCACTGGTAAATACAGAGGTTCTGCTCACCAAGATTGTAATCTGAAACTCAGAGTGAACCCAGAAGAAATAAAAATACCAGTCATATCTCACAATCTAAGAGGCTATGATAGTCATTTTATTATGCAGGAGATTGGAGCCATTGTTAAGAAGCACACTTACAAAAACAAGAAAGGTGAAGACTGTCAAATGAACATCAATGCTATCCCAAACAACATGGAGAAGTATATGGCTTTCATGCTTGGCAACCACTTGACCTTCATTGATAGTTTCCAGTTCATGAGCTCCAGTTTGGAAAAACTTGTAGGCAATCTACCAAAAGAAGCCTTAAAATACACCTCACAAGAGTTTAAGGGAAAGGATCTTAATCTGATGGCACAGAAAGGTGTTTATCCTTACGACTACATGGACAGTTTCGATCAATTCAATCAGAAGCTGCCATCAAAAAATGAATTCTATAGCATACTGAGTGATACGCATATATCAGATGAAGACTATACACATGCTCAGACAGTGTGGGAAACATTCTCTTTGAAAAACATGGGTGATTATCATGACCTGTACCTTAAAACAGATGTACTCCTACTGGCTGATGTATTTGAAAACTTCAGAAAAACATGCCTTGAGTACTATAAACTGGACCCGTGTCACTATTTCACATCTCCCGGTTTATCTTGGGACGCCATGCTAAAAATGACTGACATAAAATTAGAATTGATGACAGACATTGATATGTTCCAGTTCATTGAAAAGGGTATGCGTGGAGGAATCAGCTATATAGCCAACCGTTACGGTAAAGCAAATAATAAATACATGAAAGAGTATGACGAGAAGGCGCCCTCGACGTACATCGTGTATCTTGATGCTAATAATTTGTATGGTTGGGCTATGAGTCAATATTTACCAACCGGTGGTTTCAAATGGTTGACACAAAAACAGATCAATAATTTAGACCTGGCTGTCTATAAAGAAGACAGCAACAAAGGTTTGATTCTTGAAGTTGATTTAGAATACCCCCCAGAGTTACATGATCTTCACAATGACTATCCACTGGCACCGGAAAAGGTCAAAGTGACTGGGGACATGCTATCAGATTATTGTAAAAACATAGCGAAGAAATATAAAATATCAACTGGTCTGGTACATAAACTGATACCAACATTAAGCAACAAAGAAAAATACGTGCTCCATTACAGGAACCTCCAATTATATACTGATCTCGGTTTGAAAATAACTAAAATCCATCGAGTGTTAGAATTCAATCAGTCCGCGTGGCTTAGGCAATATATTGATTTCAATACTGAAAAACGTAAGAATGCTAAAAATGCTTTTGAGAAAGACTTTTTCAAGCTGATGAATAACAGTGTATTTGGCAAAACGATGGAAAACCTTAGAAAGCGAGTAGACGTCAGATTGGTGACTGATGAGGAGAAGCTATTGAAATTAGCTAGTAAACCCACTTATGTTAGCAGTAAAATCTTCAATGAAAATCTAGTAGCTGTTCATAGGATAAAAGAAACACTTACTTTAAACCGGCCAGCATACGTGGGGATGTGTATTCTAGACCTTAGCAAGACACTGATGTACGATTTCCATTACAACTACATCAAAGAGAAATATGGAGATGAAGCAAAATTATTATTCACAGACACAGACAGTTTGACCTATGAAATTGGAACCCATGACATCTATAGAAATTTCTGGAAGGATAAAAATAAATTTGATAACAGTGACTATCCTGAAAGCTCGCCATTCTCCGATAAGACCAATAAAAAAGTAATTGGTAAGATGAAAGATGAGACTGCTGGAGTCCCAATATGTGAATTCGTAGGACTGAGATCGAAGATGTATAGCTATATTAAAGATGATCAGAAAGGAGGGAAGACAGCAAAAGGTATTAGTAAGAATATTATTAAGAATAACATCAAACATGAAAATTATAAAGAGACACTATTTGATAATAAACAGATGCATCATAGAATGAAAACAATTAGAAGTCAGAACCATCAACTTGGAAGTTATGAGATAAATAAAGTATCACTCAGCTGCTTTGACGACAAGCGGTATATTCATGATAATGGCGTGACAACCTTTGCTTATGGACATTATGAAATCTATTGTAGCTGTTGACGTCACGCCATATGATTTTTGTGAGTTTTAAAATACTGCCCTCTTTGGGGGGTTTCCCTTTCGAATGAGTCATCAAACTACGTCAGATTTTTCGCTTTTTACACATGCGTATTATTTTTTATCTTTGTAAATTTCATTTATGTACCACAAGCATAAAAATGAAAATACAAACGAATATATAAGGGTTGTTTCACACAGATAAAGAGTGGCTTGTATGCAGAGTATACTAACGATTGGAAAAAGCGGGGGCCTTTCGTTAGCGAAATGTATACAAGCCACCCCATGGAATAATGAAAAACCCCCGCCGTTATTCCATGGGTTGAAAAAATAAAAAATGAAAAATAAAAAAATGAAAAATAAAAAAAAATGAAAAATAAAAAATGAAAAATAAAAAATCACCCTTAGATGGTGTCGGATTGTTGGGTAGAGCTATAGTGGAAGCTTAGGCTTTGACAGAAGTGCCGGTTCAATCTCAAGCCGGAGGGTGAAAAAAACAAATAAACAAATAATTGGCCCCAAGAGGGTCTGATAGGGCCAGAGCGGAGTGGAGGTGGGAAAGACATAAATGATAGTGCTCTGGTGGTGTGGAGGTGGGAATTCAAAAAAACAAAGCAAAAAACCTCTCATGAGGGACGGGTGGTGATTCAAATTCCAAATTAAGTCCCTCATGAGAGGTTCTGGTGGCCACCAGTTTTGCTATTTTTTTTCTGCAGCTATAGGCGATGACTCATTCCCTGTTTTCCGAGAATGTCACGCTTGGTGATTTTTCCGAGAATGTCACGCATTATAATAAACTATAGATGAAGTGTGTAGACCTTGGTTCCATCAGATTGAGCAACTATAGATTCCATCAGATTGAGCAACTATAGATTCCATCAAATTAAATAACTATATATTCCATCAATTTAAATAACTATATATTTCATCAAATTAAATAACTATATATTCCATCAAATTAAATAACTATATATTCCAGAATACGAGACCAGAATAGTGTTTGGGGAAAACGAGATCAATTGATTTCGTACCCCCAAACACTATACTACTTATGATGTTTTTAATAAACGATTCTACTACTACTACTAGTAGTAGTGCTTGAATTTGGGTTGTCATTGGGACGTTGAATGGCTGACAAAGGTTTGTGTCTTGAGTTTGTTCATTCTTAAATTGGAAGCTTTCAGATGTGTGAAGAGTGTAAGCTGTTGATTAAAAGGTAGACTTCGCGAGAAGATAACAATTATTCTAAGAAATAAAGCAACATTTAAAGTTAAAGACATTGCAACTACACTAATCATTCACTCACGCGTTTATGGGACCAGATAGCTTTCGCACAAACGTCAGGCCCAACTCTAAAATCTATACCCCCGAAAATATTCAAAGTTGTTACGGGCTATGCTGGTAGAGCCCAGTGGTTTAATTCAACAGCATGATCTCTTTCACCTCCTAAATTCGGTTAAATTGTAATGAAAGCTAGAGTTCTCAAACAGCGTTCACAGCTTAAGCTGTGAAGTTGCTTTCTTCAGTTCAGGACCAAATTACAATCTGTTAGCTATGACCGGAAACAACATTTACAAAAAAAAATTTGTGCCCGACTTATAGAGAGCTTCGAAGAAAATTATTCAGCCGCAGAAAAGACTTCATCCAAATAATACGTTTTTGGTCATGTTTTATTAACTTTATTCACAACAGCAAAACTGAGAAGACAAAATAAGCTAGCAAGAGAGTACAAAAGAAAAGATAACTTCATTCCAGTTACGTTCACCAATAACCCACCCATAAACCCACCAGTTGCAAACCCCAACCCCATGTAAACACCATTCAAAATTCCTTGAACAGTATTGGAGGCTCCTGGATGTAAGCCAACGAACGACACGCAAGAAGACCACAACGCTGCGGTGGTAATTCCTTGGAGTAATTCCGCTGGTAAAACAGCCCATGGGCTATGAATTAAATAGAAATAAACAAAACGGAGGGAATAACAAAACAAAGCGAGATAAATAACATTGATGTGACCTAAAAAACACAGGAGTTTATCAGTTACAAAATATACGCACACTTCGGCCGCACAGTTGAGACCGTTAATGGCACTAAATAATAGCTGGCCGCCACCTAATTCGTGAAGATACCAGAACAGAAATGTTTCTATAAACCCTGTGGCTGATCCACAGAAAAATGCAATGAAAAGCACAAAACAGAACTGGGCACTACGGAAGACCTTAAGGCCTTCGACTATTTTGCTTGGCTTTGAATTGTTTACATCAGACACTTGATTCTGATCAAACTGAAACTGACTTGCGCATAGGAACGCCACAGCCATAGCTGCAGCGTAAACATAAAAACAAGGACCGTAATCGATCACAGCCTCGCCACAGTAATTTGTCCGTTTATTGGTGCTGACAGCAGCCCCGACAGAGAACCCTCCCACTCCCCATCCCAAAGATCCCCACAATCGCACTCGACCATACCTGTGTGTTTCACCATCAAGGCTTTGAAGCGTGGCGGTATCTGCGAGAGCCTGGGCAGGAGCAGCGATAATGGTACCAATAACAGTAACACAAAGCAGATAAATAAACTGTGTGGATTTGCAGCTTACATATTTATCTTTTCGGCTTATTACGCTCAAGGGATCCTGGTATGAGTGTTGACTGGAGGGTTGTGAATTAACAACTTTCACTTTCGGCTTTTCTTGCCACTGATCTTGGCCTACCTTGACGTCCATTGTGTTGCTATTATTACGTTGTCGACTTACACTGCAAACATCTTGAAAATCCTGGATTAAAGTTATTGGAAGCAATGATACTGTGGTGTCCAGATAAGGTGATATCCTTGAATAGAAATCCGGCTTTCTCAAATCTTCGCGGATGACTAAATTGTTGTAGTTACTGGGAGAATCGTTACTAATTTGTACTATTGATTGATTCCCCTGATGTGAAACATTATCCACGTAAGCATCACAGAGCTTTAGATCATTATTAGCAGGAACTAAAAACAGTAGGAAGTTTGAGACCAACCAACCCAGCACAGACAACAGCAAAATAAGCTTGTTCTTGCAGAATCTATCAGCGCATGCACCCCAAACAGGAGTCGCACAAAACTGGATCAACGGGCGAATTCCAATAAGTATCCCATTCTGATGCGAGGATAATTTTAATTGTTTGAAGTAAACAGGCAAATACGGAAATAGTGCTCCAATGGCCACGTAAAACGAAGCGTAAAATGCTTTCGATGCCCACGTTCTTTTATCCACCGCAGGAAAACATCTGTCTGTCTCACTTCCTTTCTGAACACTCCAGCACATTCTTTCGAATTCAAAACCTCTCTTCTCGCATTCTCGAATGAACCAGATTCGACAAAAACGTCACGGTCTTTACGGTTTTCGCAGCCCCACCAAACCACAGCGAACCGGAAACGAAATGATACATTTGCCAATGTGAGTGAAAATCAGTTTTTAAACCTGCTTTCATGTGAAATTAACAAAGCCTCCTTGCTAATAAAACATGTTGTTTTCATGGTACTTTGTGACGCTCCACTGCCCACTGTAAGGAGTTAACATGGCAAGTATCTTGCACTATGCAGGTGTTAAAACAACTTCCATCTGAAACAAAATTATAACTCAAGCAAAATGAAGTAAAATTAAAGTAGAAAAATCAGCTGTTGTACCGAATCGTTGGCGAATTTCTCGGAACAACTGTAGATGCCTCACCCACCCTTAAATACGCTCCCTAAGGCCCTGTTTACAAGCAGGTAGGGTAACCCTTGCGCTAGGGTTACCCTAGCAGGAGGGTTACCCTAGCGCTCTCACATTTCTTCTTTTTTCATCAACTTGTTTACAAGGCAGCTAGGGTTACCCTAGCAGGAGGGTTACCCTAGTGCCAGGGCAAACCTCGACCTCGTTCCCTAACTTAACCCTAGCGCCAGGGTAACCCTCGACCTCATTCCCAGGACTTTTTCCCTCAAGTGACGGAAAAAGCCCATGGAACGAGGTTGGGTAACCCTAGCTGCCCTGTAAACGCTCTGGTAGGGATAAATCAACTACCCGGGACAACTTTTTAACTGTTTCTAGACCCTTTAAATGTTGACAACAAACTGCTATCATGGCGAACCGAGTACAACGCGGTGCTCAAGGCGTTTATATAACCTTCCTTTTCTCTCAGAAACAGAAAACATTTCAAGTGTACGGTAAGTTGTTGTCGTTATCTAAAAATACGATGGTAATATAACAGCTTTCCATGACACTTGAAAGGAGCAATAAAAGGCAGCACAGACAGAGGAATCGAAGTATTTAGCAGAACTCTTCTCTTGTTGGCCATTTTGTTTGCGATTTAGTTGTTCCGGGTGGTAGGGTAACCCTACATGTGAAATTTGACATGTAAACCCGGGCTATCTTTGATGCTCCTGCTACACTAGGATTACCCTCCCTGCTTGTAAACAGGGCCTAATGCTCGCCGTGAACCAGAAAGTTGTTTATATAGCGAAGAAATATGCTCCATACTCTATTTGTTACCAGTATAACACAGCTCTCCGCAGCAGTGCTCGGGTAAAGTCGACGAATCAGCACAAAAATTCTAGTAGCAAAAATCAGCGAACTAAAAAGGCAACTTCCAAAATCAAACTTTTAATGAACCTTAAACTGCTGATCCTGGATTTGACAGATATTCTGTGCATACCCAAACAAAATATTCCGGAATTGACCCCTAGTATAGGAAAGTAGCATTGGAGCTACAGAATTATTTTGAATGTTATGATTGACTGCAATTTGACCATAAACGTTCCCGAATTGCGGATTTTTGGCAGGGTTGTAACACAACAGTTTTTTCTTTACGGGAGGTGGTCGCTTTCTAGACGGATCAGATCACATGGGGTCTACATTTTGGGTCTTTAAGTACCTCAGTGCTGGATATTTTCATGCTGACAATAGTTGAGAGCACTGCACATAGACGCTGTATTTTTACGATAAAATTTTGGTACAATAGAATGCGGTCTTCCTTCAAAAGCCAACGTGCACATGCAGCGCGTCAGTTCGACGCACTCTCGACTTTCTCCGGCGGTGGGCGCGAGCGTCGGTCACAAGTGGTCACTAACGGGAAGTTAAATACGATGAAATATTTCAAACGGTCAGCTCTGAAATTAGTCGTGGTCGCTTACTAGAGGTTCCAATTATTTTGACTTGACAGGGAAAATATTATATCATGGCATTTTCGGAAGTGCTCTTTTATGGGAAACGGCCACCTACGGTTGGTAGTATAAAAGCAGGGGCGACTGTAGTCCAGTTTCGTTGATATTAAGTAGTCTCATTTCTTAGAAAAATTAGCTATCCTATAAATCTTTGTATTCGTGGTCTAGAGCTCTTTCTAGTTTTGGGGATTGCCAAGTTTACACTTTCATATCCAAAAGAAATTAAGGAATTCAAGGCACAAATCTCTGCCAGCCATTCGAGAACGGAATAACAATTACCCAAACCCTAACGCCAAAAACCCTAACACAGGGATTACGGCTCGAGTTAGGGTGTTGGTTGGGGTTATAGATTAGATTAGGATTAGGATTAGACAATAACAGCAAGGTGCTGCTCAATCAGTGAAGATTGGGGAGCAGAGTTGGCGCAGTGGTGAGAGCGCTCGCCTTCCACCAATGTGTCCCGGGTTCGATTCCCGGACTCGGCGTCATAAGTGGGCTGAGTTTGTTGGTTCTCTACTCTGCTCCGAGAGGTTTTTCTCCGGGTACTCCGGTTTTCCCCTCTCCCCAAAAACCAACATTTGATTTGATTTGATTTATTTAGAGTTGATTTGATTTAGTCTCCCCAATTAGTAGAGCATCTGTGCTCGGCTAAATACATTTGAGACTTAAATAAAGTGATTATTATTATTATTATTATTATTTTGTTAGTTACAAAAGTTACAAAACTGGAGTACTTACTGACATTAGCCGGTAGTATCGTATAGAAATCGAACACAAAACATTGCGCTCATGGAAGTAAGAGGTTGACAGCATTTGAGGTCAACTAAACGGAGTGATTTTAAAATATTTGATGTGAACAGCATTAAAGAAAACAAAAAGCCGGAGCAATGAATCAAATTCGCCAAGAACGCGAGAATACGCTAAAACTGCAGTTTGTTTCTCATCAGTTTTTTGGGTCTCTCTTTCTCTCTTTCGGCTCTCTCACTCTTTCTCTCTGATTCAAATTGCCTTTAAATAGCTGAATATCAGTAATGCATTAATAAAAATCACAGGAATTTGTCTGTGCTGGGTGGGTTTTACAGCATTCACTTGTTAATTATAATATTTTTTGATGTTATTTCATTCTGTATTTTCTTTGAACGCTTTATTGATGATGTCAAGTTCACAACATTGATTATTATTTTTATTATTTAGGGATGATTTAGAGTGGGTACAAGGCCAACAAAACCATTCAGAAATTTTTCTGTGTTTGTGTATGGCTAAAATAGATAAAGAAGAAATATTTAGTGATTATTTAGTGTGGCTGACACTTTGTCTGAGCGTTGTACCATGACGATGAAGCCCGAGCTTTCGACCCGCGCATAGCTTATACCAGCCGGGAGTGGACGGACGACTACGATAATTAAAAACAAAACCAGTAGCGGTACCTCAGGACTCCTTGCCAGCCTCGTTCCCAGGGTTCTCTCCTACTAACCTTGAGAACGAGGTTGGACTCCTTGCCTGAGCGTTGTAAAATGGCGATGAAGCCCGAGATTTCGTGAACTTTAGAATACCAAGAAAACAGGTTTCAGCTTTATCGGCTCAGTTGAGTGTTCAAACAAAGACTACAGTGTTGTTTGCAAATGCAAATTTTACTAGTTAATCTTCTTAATAAAACTGGAATATACAAAAGCTGCACTACGAATTGAAGGCTTTAAACAGCTCACTCATGGGATAATATTTTGGGCACCATCCCAACAACATTTCCTGATAAAAAATAATTGCAATATTTTACGTTAAATACAAAAAATATCAAAAAAGACATATCAAAATAGTTTTCTAAATATAAGTCGTTCAAAATCGCTTTTCAGTAGAAAAGGCACGGAAACTAAGCCGTAGAAAAAAAGTTGATTCCCAATGGGTGAGATGTCATTTTTTTATCATCACCATCATCATTTTTTTTATTTGCCTTTTTTGCTTTTTACCTTCCTTTCAAATTATAACATGGCACTTTTCTTGGGCAAGCAGACAATTTCTGACCATGGGGTAGCGAGAGTTGCCTTATTTACTTAAATAAGGTTTTATACACTGGTAGACTATCTCAGCCATTTTGTCGTATCCATAGGGTGTAAGGTGTAGGTGATCATTCCATAACATAGCTTGAGCCTGAAGCGATAGTGAATGTCTGGGAAGCTTCGCTGCCAAGTCACAGAGTACCGTATTTCCTTGTGATCTACGTGCATATTCTCGCAAATCTTGGTTTATTCTGTTGCGCATGACCCAGAGGGTTTTAAAATTGGGCCAAGCCTCGTAAGCAGTCTCTGGGATAGTAAGCAGGACTGTTCGAGCACCGTACTTATGGGAGACTTCATGGAGAACTTCAATATCACGAACAATTCGCGGCTTCCAGATGCTGATGAGTTGATTCATGAACGAATCATCGTCTCCAAAGTTCTTGACATGCGCAACATCGTTTGTTCCACCCAAAATAATCACCCAATCAAATCGCGAGCTGTTTCCGAGCACTTCTGGCAAGCGCTTTGCCATGCTGCCATGAGCCATTTCGCGCACTTTGCCACTGGTCTTCATATAGTACTTTAGCCTTCCGTCAGAGTTCAGTAGCTGACCCAGTCTTTCGCTGTATGGATGAAAGCTGTGTCCGTGGTTATAATAGCCGCTGGTCAAGCTATCACCAAAACATAATATACTTCTCGAATAAGGATCTGAATTAATTGGTGTTAAATATGGTCTAATGTTATTACTGATCTCTTGAGAAGGCAAAGCCGGCTTCTGAGCCGATATAGGGGGCTGCCCAGGAGAAGATGGCACAGGAGGCATAGGTAACAAAGCAGACAAGGGTGTGCCTGCGGATGCTGAGATAGGACCAGATGGAAGCCTTGGTTGGTTAGCCTGTGCACTAGCTGGTAAGGGAATTGACTCTGAAGCCACCGGACTTTCTGTATGAACGAAAGCATCAGCGTTCCTTAATGGCGTGGGAGCTTGGGTGGTAGGTACAGGGGTTGAAGGTTTGGGCTTCGTTATTTGCAACAACAGAGTTGGATTTCTTGTAGGTTTAATCTCTGGCTTCACTCTATCTGCCGTCCCCTTAGCCAAAATTGAACTTTTGAGGCTGTCTGATGCAAAGTTTCCTATTCCCAAACTTGCCAAAAGATTTTTCAAGCTAGAGTTTTCTACTGTTTTCTTCGGTGTTTTTCGTTTTGGTGGAGATGGCTGAGGTTTTGCCTTAGGACTTGGCTTAACACGTTGTGACGAAACACTGTTTGTTGTTTTAGCCTTCTTAAGCAACAGTGGAAGAATGCTTTTCATAATGTCCTCGATGCTTTTATCGTTTGATCTAGTTGTTGTTGACGCCCTTAGGTTAGTTGGTGTAGTTTTAGCTGTTGACGTTCTTGGCTTAGTTGGTTTAGTCATGACCTTTGGTGTCGGTTTCGTCGTTACCTTAGTAACCACCTTGTCGCTTGCTTCGACATCACTATGCAAGCTCTTAAGTACTAAAGGAAGAATTTTCGCTAGAAGCATCTGAATATTGTTCTTACTCTTTGATTGGCTTTTCCGGGCATTCTTTGGTAAGGCCTTCCTATTTGTATGATCTCCTCTCTTCATATGTTTTTGAACACTGGTATTTGATGCAGGTTTGGTTTTATTCCGCGCAGACTGTTTAGTCGTATTTTGACTCTCTGTAAGCACTGCTTCAAGGGAGTCAAAAACCTTTTCGCTCCGAGTACCGTTAGAATTTATCTTCTCATAAGTCTTGGCAAGTTTTAATACTTTCAAGAGTTTGTTGTAGAATTCTTTGTCAGAATCCACAATCCCTCCTTTTCTTTTGCTATTTGTTTCGTTCTTTTTCATGGAGGGCTTGGTTTCTTTTCTGTTGCCTCTATTTCCTTTCTTCTGTGACTTCTTCACTTTACGACTGTGCTTTCTGAGTGGCTCATGCTTAGAGTTATGCGATATGGTTTTAGATCTGTGGGACAAAACAACTTTTTGTCTCATTGCTTTGATTTTGTGATGGGATTTTGTCCTCGTCAAGTGTTTGTGCCTTCTCGATTTCCATTTCTTGTGCTTCTTCAGTTTTTTGCTGCCATGATGGTGCTTGCGTTCATGCTTGTGAGATGAAGACTTAACACTGAGATCCCTCCCATCTTCTCTCTCCATTTTGCGAACAAACATATCAGAAATGTTCCAGATCTTTGTTTCCTTGCTTTTAGCCGGCAAGAGGTTTACAGCTTTCGCATAAGAGGACTCACAAATCCTCACTTTGTATCTGGGAAGTTCTGGGTCATTTGAGCTTCTGTCAACGAATACAATGCCGCTAGTTAAATACCACCTTTTACTGCACAACTGCGCATATTTCATGGAATACTTTCTACGATGGAATCTTTTCCTTATCCTCAATCTTACAGGCCGACAGACTAACAGTGTGTGTAAGTATCGGTTGTGTCCTTTCATCCTTGTCATCTTTACTGTTCCTATTGTTGAAAACTGGTCAATAATTTTACAGGTACTGACCCGATGTCGACTAATGCTCCATTTACCCCGAATTTCGTCAGTAATAGAGTGGTGTTTCCGGTAAAGTTTGTACAGCCGGAAATCCAAAACCTTGTGATGTCTGTTATGGTGGGCCTCATGGTGACGTTGCACATTTCTCTGACTACGATGATGGTAATGGTAATGAGGGTTTCGGTGGGAGTGAGCTTTTTTGATGTGCCGAAAATGCACACCATGGTGGCTCAGATGTTTGACATGAAGTGGCCTATTGTTTAGTTTATTTTGCTGCTTCTTTGCGCGGTACCGCGTGTGTTGATGACCATGAGGTCGAAGTGAAATACGTGTTCGTTTATTAGGACGTGGGTGTTGCACACCATCCTTAGGTTTTTGCTGTTTTGCGTAATAGTAGTTCTTCTTTGACTTTTCGTGATTTTTCTTTCTTAGATTTTTTGTAGTCTTCCTCTCATGACTTGATTTGTGGTGTCCTCTGAAAAATGTTTTCTTCCGACTGTCTCTGTTATTTTCCTCGATGTCTTCAATATCATACTTGTAATGAAATTGTTTGTGATTCCGTCTCTTCTTCATATGCTTCCTTATCGTCCGAGGAAGCTTCTTTCCCTTCCTTCGCCTCTTTTTCGCCTGGTGCCTGAATTTATTGGCATTGTTGGAACTCTCTTTGAGAAACGCAATGAGAGGAGATGGGGAAGTCTGCGCAGCGCTATCTGTATTTAGTGGATAGTTATCGCCATAGTCACTGTTGTCATAGGAACTTTGAGAGAGCCGGTTGTTGTTGGTTGGCGAGAAATAAGGGTGTCTGTAAGACATGTTAGCCAAAGGATAAGAAAACATTCCAGCCCTTTCATTAAACATCCCCAAGGTGCTAACCCTGTAAGGAACAGGACCGGAGGCTGTTGATCTAAACTGAAACCTTTGTCGGCTACTCTCGCTTGCAAATGGAGGACGCAGATAAGGATTAGGCCCGGCAGGATACGGTGCTGTAGGTGAAAATGAATTCAAAACTGAGGGATACGGTACCGTGGGATATGTTGGGTTGCTTAACTGTGGTTGAACCGTGTTATCCACGCCTGGATAATAGTCATACAATGGACTCGTCCCTCTTTCACGTGAAGTCCAGTAGGGAAATGTATTTCCAAGCACCGGATGTGCGCTTACTGGAATATCGACAGTTGAAACTTTACTGCGCTCACTGTTTTCCGGAGGAATGAAGATCGCTGGAGGTGAATTCTCTCGCGGGCTTTCATTGCCAAAAGGAAAATTTTTCTTGCGACTTTGATGAAAGTGATCATGGATATTTTCATTTTGTAACCAGGTGTGTGTGCTTACATAGTAAGTCGGGGCATGCGCCGTAGGGGTCAACTTAGTGACTGATGTCGAGTTACCAGATCCCGGTCTTCTCGCAGAGCGAGAATGGGCGCTAACGATTTTCCAAATCGCATATAGAAATGTCAAAATAAACAGGGAAAAAACGGCATAGAAGGCCACTGAACTGTAACCACGATGACAAGACACCAATGAACTGAACTTCTCTGCACAGTTTAGACTGCCGCTGACCTCTTGAAGTCTTGATCGTGCATTCAAGTTATGAATTTTTCTCCACCAGTAGCTCTGTGGCACTGTCGCTGATCTAGCACCAGCTGCTTGGTTCCCCTTTTCTCCAACCATAGAGGGTTTACATTTATTACATAGACTACAAAAGGAAATAGAAGTTCTTTTGTAAACATATCACTTAAACTATATTGTTTTTATATCGTACTGCTACGACCTCGGAAGGCATGGGAGTGTTTTCAGGAGGAGACTTTCATTCCTTCCACCTACATGCTTGCCGGATTAATGAAACTCTTTATAACATAGCTAGTAAATTCGTGTAATCAAATTCAATACCGCGAGCGTGCTTCATATTTTCATTATGCAAGCCGATGACGTAGCAGAGGGAATTTCTTTGTACAACATTTAAACTACCGCGTTGAAAATGTTATAATGTTATATGTTCGCACGTCAGCTGTGCGCTCATCAAAATATGAAGCACTTGGGAAGTTTGGAGAGAACTCAATACGCGAGAGTTGCTCTCGGCTACCCCTTGAGCAACTCTTACGCATCTTTCGTGCTCACCAAACTTCCCAGTTGATGAACGCACGACTTCATGAATTCGGGTGCCGCCCTATATGCTAACAAATGCAGAAACTTTGGGCGTGGTCAGAAAAATTAAAACTTAACACTTATAATATTAGGATTACTTTAGTCAGTAAAATATCAAACCCCTTCGGACAAATGAACTTTTGTTAAGTGTATGCACGACTTTGCTGTGGATGTTGATGCCAAATTAACCTAACTTTAATCCAGGGTAAGTACCGCACATATGCACGCAGGTCGTAAACA
Organism: Pachyseris speciosa; assembly: GCA_016490735.1. Classification (NCBI taxonomy): domain Eukaryota; kingdom Metazoa; phylum Cnidaria; class Anthozoa; order Scleractinia; family Pachyseridae; genus Pachyseris; species Pachyseris speciosa. Next base: position 730,901 of record JAEMWC010000092.1, on the reverse strand, counting down.
CTGTGATGATCACCACTTGAAGTGGACTTACAGACTAAACAAAATGCATTTTGTGTGTTTAAATAAAAACAGGTTCCATGCTAACCTGGCTTCAATCGCTTCACTGAAGCAAATAATTACGTTATAAAAGCATTTGTTTAATCGATAGTCACAGCAGGTGTACAGATTGTAAAACCTGTATAGATGTTTTGTTGAACAAGTGTCGTGAACCACATACCGGTCACAGATCAAGGTTTTAGTACTGTCTTGAATCCCGAACGCTTTACTGTGATCACTTATTTCTACTTACCACAACAAGAAGGTTCAATGAAGTAGACTCGGTTATTGGGCGTAACCACTCTTCCATGTGGCTAAGTTGTCAAAATCGTCCATATATCACATTATTGGTGGCCTTATGAATAAGCAAATTACTATCGATTCAGTGATGTTTTCTTTTACGCTGAAGTTGTCTTCGTTGTTCTTCCACGCTACAATTCGACCCAATTTCACGCAAAAAATAGAGAGCTCATTTCCCTGTCTGTGAAAGAAACTTATGACTAACTGCTCTAACGTAGAACCAAATTGCAGATTTAGAAATGATGAAGAACATAGGCTGTCAGTAATGAGGTCATACGGTCATATTAACGTTTTACGAGCGGCTTTTTTAACGCTGTGAATTTGCTTCACTAAGCCCTCGTACAAAAATCATTTTCGAATTTGTTTTGAGTATTGTTTAGTTTCATAACTCGAATTTCTGATTACTGGGACACAACAAATCGGATATGAATCGAAACATCTTGTACATGTAACATTCTGGTGATCATGAGTGAGTCACCTGAGCATTTCTTCTTCGTAGATTTAATTTTTATATACATATATTGGGTAGACTAAAGCAGGAGAAGGCAAGATTAATTTAATATTTGGGAAGAAGCGAAAGAAAACTGCTAAATTAGTTTACTTTTAAAAACTCAGCAACGTTTAGGCTCTTAACCAACCGGCACACTAAAGCGTAGGAAATAATTCTGGCGATTGAAACTTAAAGGCTCAACTGTACAGAAGCTCTCATTTACATGAGTGTTAACATTTTCTCGATCCTCGATCTAAAATTTTCTGAAAAATTTTCTTCGCTTTTCTTTTCTGTTTGAGAGGTATTTATTTCACCTGCTAAAGACTGGTTACCAAAAGATATTTAGGTAAATTGCCATGGAAGTTAGTTATTTGGCCGATTTGACTCCCTGAGATAAACCTCATTTCACTTGATCGTATTGCTGTAACTAAGGACATCTTACAATGTGCGCAAGGTATTTGGAAAATCTCAAGCAATGCTTTCTGTAGTGCTGTTTGTTTGTCTTGGACACTTTTTAATGAAAAGACACCAGTTGACTGTTTTTGCAAGATTTGAACTGGAATGGATCTGAGACTCACTGAACTAAGAGAAAGTCGCTACATGGCCTGTAAGAACTTATAAACTAAATGAAAATTAAAATTCTTCGTAAGAGCTTTAAAAGCGAGCTTGTTAAAAGAAAGATCATCAGAAAGAATTGCATTGCGCATGTTTGCTGGATAGAATTTCTTGCGTCACTAGCTCGCGCATAAGAGCGGCAGTAAGTTCAGTCAGTTGAAAAATGGTGATGTTCTCCTAAAAGAGCTCTGTAATAATCTACTTTTTGTTACGAGATTCTTTCAAAGAAAAACGACAAAAAGATGAGTTATCAATTAGAAACGTGAGCTTGCCTATTAACCCCAACTGTAAATCGTGATCTCAAGAACACATCCAGGGAACGGTCAGGGTCAATGAGGCCACAAGAACACACTTACAAAACGCTTAGGGTCAATAGTGCTTGACGCTATGCGTCTTTGTTATTAAAGTTCATTTGATTTTTTTTTTCAAGCATCATATATAACGTTATTTGATGTCTGTTTCATCCATATAATTTCTGTTCTACCAGTAGTAACCCTGGGCAAATAGATTCACCTGAAAGTAGATTATGACACCGTAACTCTCACGCGAGCAAGGTGACCTACTTTTTATTCGTTTATTTTTATTATGGTTCGAAATATTACATGGGAGTAAAAATTAAGTCACTTCTTAATGTCAAGGGGATCACCTCAACGTCAGTAGTTGTTTGTATAAAAATCATCAAACAGTGTTTGGTGCTTGACTAAACGCGAAGAGGTGTACGTTTTCTTTGTTTACGAATATAAGATTCAGTTATGTTTTAGGACGCCCGTGAAATCTCCAACGAAAATCAATCAGGCGAGTTTAGAGAGCTGGAGTGGAAGTACATTCTCCACATTTCCAAGAAAAAGGCATTGAACGGAGGTGACCTGAGAATAGCGTTTAAATACTTATCGATATTTGCACCAGTATAGAATCCCACTGGAAGCGTCAAAACTGGTTCAGGACTGGTACCAGTAAATTGAGAAAAAACAAACAGGTTGATTCAAGCAAGTCCGTGATCGGTGTAACATGATAAGGAAACTAAATGCTTCGCAGCAAGGAACTCATTCGCAACAACAGAAATACCCCAAACGCGTTGTTTCTAAAACTCAATCACATCCGACGAGGAACGCTTCATCAGTTGAAGACGAAAGCGATGAGTTGCACGGCTTAGCACGTATTCTTCGTAACACTGAAAATTCCGCTGTGACTGCGAGCAGAGGCAATGACTTGTCAGATCAAACGCAGAACAAAGAAGTTAAGAAAGAGGATACAGCGACGGAAACATTAGAAAAGGAACAAGACAAATCATCCCATCTGAGGTGTTTTCCAGCACTAAATCGACGCCTTATAATTTACAAAAGTTTTTATTTCTTTTTCTTCTCCGCTGTAGGCTCGTTATTTCCTTACCTCGCAGTATTTTATAAACAGCTATGGCTTTCGGCGCAGGAGACTGGAATATTGATTGGTATCAGACCTCTGATTCAGCTCTTAGGAACTCCCATGTGGGGAGTGATTGCCGACACTTACAAGAAAAGCAAGCTTATTTTCATGGTGTCGCTCGTTGCATGGCTGGTATCCAACTACTCCTTGTCACTAGTTTCACCCGTGTTCCATTTAAGCAGTTGCAAGGACAATGCAACGATAGCAATGGTCAACGAGATTATGGAAGTGCTTAAGAACAGGACTATTTCTGTAAATAATACGACCTTTTCAAATCTTAAAAAACAGAAACCTCACATAAGCGTGAACACAGGAAAAGGCAGTGAACATTGGTTCGAAATTGTTGGAAAGGTAAAGAAAAGCAATTCGACGCGAAAAACTAATCTTCATAGACCAACAAGGCAAAATCAAAATGCGACCCTAAAAACAATGAGAAGGTCAAAAGAATACAATAACGTATTCAGAAAAAGCATTGGTAAATTTTACACTTTATACAGATCAAGAAAACTGGAACGCATTGATTCTTCACCAGAAAATAATGTACGGCAAAGAATGCGAAGGCACATAGAAAGTTTAGAGTTTTCCGTTACAGTCAACACTGTTCTGAAGTCTCTTAATAATCAACTGAAGAACGCAGACAAACTGGTTTCTGTTGTTAGACTACGCCGCTTGAACGCCATTAGTAAAGATATGGTTTCCGAATCAGATTTAGAAAAACTTTTTCATAATTCAAGCGTAGTGAATATTGAGCAGCTTGCCAGCCAAGTGAACAGAGAGCAGATAGAGAGAGTGTTCGATTCTCTTAACATGGCGGGTGAATATCCATGGCCACTGGACACTGTAGCTAACTATGAACTGACGCAGGGGTCCTACGACTGGCAGACGCCCTATGATACACATTTGTTTACTATTCTCTTCGTTATCACTGCTATTGGAACATTAATAGCTGCACCAGCCGTCACTCTAGCTGACACTGCTACACTTCAAAACCTGGGTAAGTGTTTTTGATCTATCAGTTGAGATAAACACACAACCACCAGCTTGAAGGTATTATTTTTTAGAGTTTTGGTAAATCTTTTGGAGTTTGTAGGGTCTTCCCGGCGATTTCTCTATTGAGACTCTACATTTATAACCTGTAAGCGGACACATCTCGTAACCGGACACTTCTTTGAAGCATCATGGATAAAAATAATCCCCCTTGAGTGTACAGAAGTTTTAAAAATCGAGCACAAACTGCTGTCGCATTCTATTTATATTACTCCTCTCCATTTACCGAAAGTGCATAGTTCCGACGTCCAGTTGCCAAAAAATCAGTTGTTTTTCTTTTTTTGTTCATGCAAATAAAGTAGACTTGCGAATTCAAATAGAAGGTATGACTATCACACCCAGGGCATGTTTACATGGAGGTAGGGTGACCCTCCTAGAAGGGCCACCCTTCTAGAAGGGTCAAAAGATAGCCCCCATTTACATGCTAAATGGTGTCCCTAGGGCCAACTTGCCAAATTAATCATATAGCGTAATATTTCAGTGTACGTTATCGATAGATCAGCCTTGAAGTCTACGTGGTTAAGCTTGCACTTCATTTTGTATTCCCTGCTGCCATGCCTGATTCTCCGGTTTTCTGCGGAAGATTCGGGCCTCATCGATGCTTTGTTAATTGCTTTTACCTTGTAATTTGTCTGGTTTCTAACGAGAGAAGCTCTCTGTTTGCTTTCGACTCTCGCTTATCACTGGTTCATCGTTTCCCATGTCTACTTGTAAAATCTTGACATTGTTCTCCTGACTGTTCTGCTTGCAAGCGCGTGGTGACATTACTGAGTGTCGCAGGAATGTGACAGTAATTCGAACAAGCAAAAGTTGACCCTTCTTGGGTCTTCTTTACTTATTTGCATTTTAAGAGCTATTTACATCGAAGATTAGCATGCCGTAAGCGAACATTTGCGTATATGGGCCCTATGGCTGCATTTCTTAATATATTTAGGTTATGAAGAAGTTGTAAACTACATCCGAAACTGCCCTTTGTTTGCGAACTTCGTTACTTTCAAACAAGCGTGAACAGTATCCATCTGTTTCTGTCCCACGAGCTGGCCACAGTCCTATGAGCAAAATTTTTGAATATTAATGCACATTATTTTAGCCCTCCCATAATTTCATACAGTCGTGTCATTTATGCTTTATACCTTCTTCCGTCCACATTTCTTCATTTAGGTTTATAGCAGTTAACGATTGATCGTCAAACGGAGCCATACTTATACTGTTTAAACAGTATAAGAGCGGGTAAAATTTTGCCCATTGTGATATAAACCAGAAAAGTATTCCGTTTGCATAAAAGGCTCTACCTCGATGTAAGAACCTGTAAAACTCCCGAATAACGTAAAACAAGAGGCTACAATTAGCCTAAACCCGGGCTTGCAAAAAACAGTATTGTATCCCTAACTTAGCTGAGAAACACCTCACCCAGGGGACTTTGCCTTGGATGATTCCCAACCCCCTGGGAAATTCATCAATTTTTGCTGGACTGATTTTACCATCCCCTGGTTAGCCCGGGGTCGACGCCACGGGGACGCAGATGACATGTGCATTACATACATTAGCTTCTGAGCAATCAAGAAAACGAAAATTCGTGCTTGGTTTGGAAAACAGGCTTACGTCCAGTGAAAATGTAAACTCTTTTGCGATGGTTACGTCATAGGTCATGAAACGTCAAGTGGCATGGGTGCACATGTGTTGCGTAAGCTGTCAAAAAAAGATCAGAAAGACGAAGAAGGCTGAGTGCGGGACTTGGTTAGAAAAATATCTCAAATCTCGAGACCATTTCATTAGGCCTTAGTATTTTTCGGTGCGGCAGTGAAAGGTCTTTACACGGACGACTATGTGATAGCCGGTTGCAGCTTACTGAGGAAACGTTCTGCAAGATTCTTTCAGACTGCCGAGGTGAAAGTACGTTTATGTCCCCCAGCATACACTCGTCTCAGTTAAAATTTCTCTACATCAGGTAGCACCATATTTTCGCTATTTTGCAAGATGTGACTCTCGAACTTACCCTGCAAGCAGAGGCCCTTCGATCTTATCTAGGAAGATCGAAGGACCTCTGCTCGCAGAGTATCTCAAACTTGACCATTTTGCTAATTTTTAGGTGCTCTTTCTAGCAGTGATGATAGATTTTTGCTACCTGGTCAAAACCGTTCAAAGGTCTATCATTAGACGAAATCACGAAATAACTCCCGACTCGGAAAGGGAGACAGACTTAACAGGTCTAACAACCATTTGGAGCAGAAGGAGATCAGTGTGGCCACCTCGGCACATGGAAGACTTCTTTTCGATGTTCTTTGATTTGCCAATCGATAATTAAGAAATTAGATATATGCCTGGGATGTTTAGCCACAAGTCTTTCATAACCTATCTCCGTATTTTAATTGCATGATCCCAACAAACGCAGTCACCGGTTCCTACAAACGCGTATCTAGTCCCTATCTTTTTTTGTTAGAACACTGGACGACAACTCAGAACTGCAAATTAGAACTGAAAACGGACAAAATGGATGCCGCAAACAAAAAATGGACTGAAATGGTAAAACTCTCAAACAAGATAAATTCAAAACTTCATTGAACTGAGACCATGCATGTGACAGTATCTGGTGTAGATTACTTAAAAAAACGTTAACAAAGAAAAAGCTTACGAATTGCGCCGCTAAATGACTAGGATGTGTTTTGAGTCTGCTAATTTACAGGGGACTCGAGCAGAACTGAAAAGGAGGGGAGTAGGGAGATAAGAAAAAGGTAGGGGAAGCGGGAGAGCATGCAACAGGAAGCGGGGGGGGTTCTGACTCCCCCCCCCCCCCCCCCCTATTCATTTGTCTCCGTCTGTTTTCCTCTGTGCGTGTTTTTGGTAGGCTTCCATAGTTTGACACTTCTTAACTAGACCATTATTACTACAAAAATTTCATTGGCCATCAGCATGGTGTTCGACGTAACGCGAACTGACTTCCATTGTAATATCAAAATTGATCAGTAGTATTTCTAACAAACATAACACAAATCACTGTTGTAGTCATGCAGAATCTAAATACAAAATAAATAACAACAACAACCATTTTATTTTGCTAGATATAGAAGATACATTGCAGCAAAAGAAAGATAAACTTAAATAAGCAAAAAAAAATAAACGAGCTGAGTAGTTAAAAAAATTATTAAGCTTTAAATGGGTTGAAGGAAGAATAAGAAAACAAAACAAAAACAGAAATACACACAAGTAGTAACAGTACCAGTTATTGACAGAACAAAATTTTTACATTAATTAAGAGCGACAGGAACTTAAAAATACTAAGCTAGCGTTAGGCGTAAGAACTTAAGAATTGTTTAGTCATAGTTTTCTTAAATGAACGCAGAGATAAACTTATCTCTTCTTCCACGTCGTTCCAAATAGAAGGACCAGAGAAATGTAAATTGAACTTACCGGAATTGAATTGAACTTAGTTCTAACGCGATCGATATAATAAGTTGATTTAGATGCTAGCCTAGTATTATAGTTGTGTTTAGATGATATGCATGTAACGTAATTGTCAAAGATCTTAGGTAATAAATTATGATGATGCTGAAACATAAAAAGGGCAGTATGCATAGTAACTAGATCCATGAATTTAATAAGGCCTAATTGTGAAAATAAAGGGCTGGAGTGTGCATCTCGTTTACCGAATGTAATTATACGCACTGCCTTTGTTTGTAAAATTACAATGGGTTTAAAAGTTGTGACATAGGTATTTCTCCCAGACAACCAAGCCATAGGTAAGAAAGGGATACACTAAGGAATAGTATAGCTGAGTACATACGGTAAGTTAATTAAGACAAGAACACGGCATGAAATGCGTTACATATTAAACGTCACACCTAAGTTGTTTAATATAAAAAAACAAGAGCTTATTCAGGATGGTTGCGCATAACCATCCGTGCCCTTCGACTCTGGACTGGAGACCAGAACAGTATTCGTAAGTCAAGTTCTTTCTTACAGAGGTAAATTTTGCTTGCTTGTACAGGTAGCCGGCCTGAAGACTACGGTAAGCAGCGTCTGTGGGGTACGTTTGGTTGGGGACTGGCCGCGTTTATTGTTGGATCAAGCCTAAGTGCAATAGAAGAGATCAACAATTGTAATAATCCTTTGAGTGTGGACTACCTGCCCTGTTTTTATGCCTTCGCCTGTCTCATGGGTGTGGCACTTTTAATCGGCGCATTGTTTGAATTTGATGAAAAAGAATCGCAAGAAACCGACACATGGCAAGGACTTCGAACGCTTATTGATTGTCAGTATGTGTACTTTATTTTGACCATTCTATTCTGCGGGATCGCGTTGGGCTTCATTCAAACCTTTCTTTTCTGGCACTTAGAAGATTTAGGCGGTTCGCAGTTCTTATTTAGCACCATAACAGCAATACACTGCATCTCCGAAGTCATGGTTTACAGTTTTTCTGGATTTTTCATCAAACATTTCGGGCATCATCGAGTGCTGTACGTTGGCCTATCGTGTTATATAATTCGATTCTTC
>JAEMWC010000092.1:662500-717500 GCA_016490735.1 Pachyseris speciosa | reverse complement strand
TGATGCGATTTTTTCAATTTTGTCGCGTCACCAGCGCGTGATGAAAATCGCAAGTGTAGCCACCCTTGAACGTCGCAAGAAAAAAATCGCGAGAAATTGAATGAGTTTAATTTTTCGCGATTCTTTTTCTGCGATTTTTTGAGCTATCGCATCACCTGTGCGAGGGTGGCTACACGGGTGATTTTCACTGCGCGCTGGTGACGCGACAATTTAAAAAAAAATCGCATCACCATCGCAAGCAAAAAATCGCTCGTGTAGCCGCGGCTTAAGGGAGTACCCCCCTCCTTCCCCGGGCATCCCCATCATGGCTACCAGCTAGTCAGCAATTGAAGGATACGGCATCTTTTTATTACATTGATCTTCCCACTGACACCCAATGAAGACTTATTTGACAGAATAACAAGAGAAAAATGAACATTACAAACTTTTCGTTGATTTTATGGCTACCAGTCAGTCAGCAATTGCAGGATGCACCGATTCGGCATCTTTTGATTGCACTGATCTTCCCAGTGGCACCCAATGAAGACTTGTTTGACAGAATAAAAAGAGAAAGATGAACATTACAAATTTTTCTTTAATTTTAATATTAGTTTTGATTACAAGCTATACGACCCTTCTCTTCATCTTTATGAAAACATACAGGTGAAATAATTTTCACTAAATATTTTAAATGAAACGACACGAAGTGCACGTGATAGTTTTTGTAATTACTAACAACAAAAGTCCTGCTGCGGGTAGTTGATTTTTTGTATCTCATAGCTATCTCGCTAAATCCTAAAACAAAACAAATGACTATTATATACAATGTACAGATACTCCGGCTTCATGAGGCCTGAATAAGCATCCAAGCTTTAAGGTTTTCCAAAGATGTAAATGCGACAAGTTCACGCTTGATTTTCTCGCTAAGCTACTCTCACTCATAACACAATGACACTTCACTGATTATCAAAAGCACACAATAACATATACTCTGTAAACCGACGGTGTCCTATGCATCCATCATGGCGCACCGTCTCAAAACATCTCTTTATTCTAAAGGAAGTTACATAAAGACAGAAATCCAGGCTTGAGAAATTAAATTCCAGCAAAAATTATATGATTAAAAATAACCTTAGATAACAGAAACAAGCTAAAAAGACAATAAATTAAAGTATGGAATATATTGTTATGGTTTTAAATAAGCTAGCTTAAACTTTAAATCACTACAATTACAGCACGCGTAGAAGCAGCTACTGAACCTTGGAGAACACAAACACTCCTTTAACTCTAATCAGTTTGACGTTTCTTCCACGAGGCCTTGACATTAAAAGAAACATATGGCCAACCAACAGTTTCTTCTCCTCTAACGACCACTACAGGTTTTCCTCAAACGTCTCAGTCATTCAGTTGAAATTCAGCCTGCGCTGCTACGAAAACGGCACTTGGGTGAGGATCTCATATACAATGTAACCACGATCAGTGGTGCAATTATATAACAATGTTAATTTGATTTTTAACCGTCTTTTGCATTTATATATTTGATTTCTCTTTTTTTTCCATTTGATTGTAACAATTTGCTACTTTACAACACGTAGATCCAAAGATTTCGTTCGATATTCACGCTCTAGACTGTAAACATCTTTACTGTCCACATAGAAAGAACACCTTCCACAACACCACGTTGACCCACTAATTAAGTTGGTGTTCTTGTTCGTCCAAACAACAAAGAATCACCAAGAAAGAGTAACGCGTACTCAACCAACCTAATCAGATTTCACAGAAAACACATCACTATAACTATTTCACGAAGAACCAGGCATCTTGCCCCAGTTTGTGTGTTCCTGTGAGGCGGTCCCGTTTAAAAATCCCGTTATTTCAAATCAAGTCAGTGGGCGACGAAACTATCTCCACTGTCTTGGGAAATAAAACGGAATAAGTCGATAAACAAGCCACAAATAGATGCTTAAAGATGTTTCAAAACCTATGTACCCCAGTCGAGGAAACAAGCACCGTTTTCGCCCTAGTTCACTTTCACGTACAGCGTGTCATTTAAATCACTGTTTTCCGTCTGAACATCAACAACAGATTCTCATCACTTAACTTAAACACACGAAATACGTCACTTGTTTCCTCGACTGCCTCCAAGGTTCATAGCTAGCCTCTATTGCGGCTGTGCGGCATTCAAGTCATCTTGCAATAACAAATCGGCAAACCCTTCCTCGCCCATGGCGGCCGCCATTGCAGACAAATAACTGACAGATCCTGGGGACACTCCTTGGTGAAGACCACTAAGAAAGACGTTACTCAAAGCGAGCTCCGACGCAAGCTGGCCAAAGTCCCCGACAATTTCCTGGTTTGCCAAACCAAGTTCGGTATCTAGGACGGTGGAGGCGACAGACTGGGGCGAGGCTGGAGAAGCGGGGGAGCCTGGGTACAAGCCGCTCGTCAAATCTGGAAAACCGCTAAGTGGAAACGAACTTGATGACAGAGTTTCCTAGGCAACGGAACAACAGATTACTACGAGAATTAGACAAGGAAGAAATCAGTATGTATATACAACAAACTAAATGCTGTTAACCGTGAGAAGGGAAATGCGAGAAGGACGCGAGCGTGAATGGAAATAGGAACGTTTTATAATACTATAGCCTTTACCAGTTACACAACAAAAAAGACCACAGGAGAATGGATGGAAAAAAGATACACTGAACAAGGAAAGAGGTTCTATTATGTCGATTAAGTTTGCATCTGAGGGCATCCGTACAAACGACTTGGTGGGTCTCTTCATACCCCTGAAACAGTTAGCTTTTTTTACATAAACTAACCCCTGTATTTTGAACATTTTGCACTCAGTCTTTACATGCTTCCTACAAAAGATTTTATTAAGTTGTCAGTGAGACACTTACCATGGTAGGGTCCTGTGATCCCTGGTGCATGGGACTTCTGCCAGCCAGATTGCTGAAAAGGAAAAACAACAAGTGAAATCAACTGCATTTAACAAGTAACCAGGCTGTAAACTGAGATTTCCTTCAAAACCAAGAATCGTAAATCTGTTGTCACAAGTGCGTGCTAAACGTTGCCGTAGTATGAATAAAACTTTTAAAGTATATGTGTAAGAAATGAGAAATGACAATTTTTTTTTACTATGAGAATGTTTGGTTCACCTAATGCACATACATGTACCCACAAATACCCACCGATAGTTTGTGTATAGTACAGATTCATACCCCTGTTGGGACAGAATAACAGACTTCAGTCTTTTGTAAAGAGAGAGTCCAGTACACTGGTCACTTGGCTCCCAAGCCCATCGCTGTGTACAGTAGCGCTGATAGATAATGTTTGTCAGTTTCAATTTAATACATACCCTGCTAATCTCGTGGCCAGAACGGTGGGTTGGTATCCAGCACGCCCTTCAGCTGCAACGTTTTCTGTAAAAAGGAAAAGAAAATACAAATGTATACTCAAATGGGCTACGACTTGTTGCCTATAAAGAGCGGAATGAAGAATGGTAAAAAAACACGGAGGAACACATCTTGGTGCATTTAGTAAACTGTAAACTGGCACCATTATCTCACGGATCATAAACGGATGCTGCTACTGGCGTGGTAAATGAAACCATATTTTCATACGCTTTCGCGTTTAATCAAGAGCGGGTCGCCTAAGGGAATGACACCAGCTAAATGTATCAAATAAACACGAGGGCCAGGTAAAATAATAACAAAGCTTAGTTTTCAGTACATTAGCGTTAAAAACTTCTTATCTCGATGGTAAGTTCTATGTAAATCCTTGTTCATAGTGGAAATGCACTTAGCTGCTCTAGCTAGTTCACAGGCATTCAACTTAAATAAACATAACAGGGTTAAGAAACCCAACTGGTGGGAGGCGAACCAGTTGGCTATTAACAAGTGTGACCCTCTCCAACTAGCGGCCAGAGCCTGACTTGAACCCGGGACTTCCGCATTACAGGTCCGGCGCCCTAACCGCATGACCATGCTGCCTCCTTGAAAGCGACTGAATTAGTCACAGTCCTTACCATCATTGGTGTAGTATGGGCCAAAGGCAACATATTTGTCCACATTGGGATAAAGATAAACCAGCTCTCCCAAGTCCTTGAGTCTGTCAGAGAACTTTCGCATCTGCAAATGGGTGTTTGTCCAAGGTTCCACATCAACAGGTTCACACTGACCTTGAAAAGTAAGAGAAGGAGTGTAATTACAAAGTGATGACATCTAACCTGTTTTCCTTGTTGCCTGTTTGAGCTGTTATTCAACATCTATGCACCTATTGGCTTAGTCGGACCCACTGAGGGGACCTGACGTCTAAACAGACCAGTGCCCATATAAAACATCACATCATTGCGTAGACATTCGCCGTAGTCTATTGTCACTATAACAGTCGTATTACTGTTACCTTATTGCGCACGTTTTTACGATGATGATAATCGTCGCCATACCATCACCAGTAAGAGGGCACGCACAACAACTGAAGCAAATTTGTTGGCTTTTTGGTTTAATTTGTTGAGTGTTTTGTGACCGATCAATTTCACGTACGTAGTTTTCTATTCCACCCTCATCAGCTAAAACCACACCTGGCCTTGGTGGAATTGTCAGACGATCCCTACATTAACCTGAGAGACAGCGGAGGGAAGGCCTTCAAAAATCAAATTGCCAGCTAGAGTTGAATACTATTACGGTAACCTTACTTTGCCATTGTGACAGCTAACCCTGATATGAAGTGACGACTCTTTTATGCTGCCGCGGACAAAGCCCATGTTTTAGTTTCCTAGTGGACTGGCTGTGGGAAGTAGTTTTCTAAAAACACCTACTCACCATTCTCCATAAGACTGATATAGGCCACACTGACTCCACCCAACTCACTGTCACTGAACCTCAGCATGAACGTACCAGGAGGGCAGACTCTGAGAACATCATGTGCAGCATGCTTGCTTACAAAACCAGCCACGTGCCTACAAAAGGGTATGAATTCTATTTAGAGCTCAAGATTTCTATCGCGCGATAGCTGATGAGGGCCCAGCCCAAATCAGCTAACACGCATAGATATCGAGAGTAAATACTCTAATTGTTCTACTGAGTATAAATCTACTAGTCGTTAAAAACTTAACACGTAAATTATCTAAATCCTCCTCGCAGACACTTCGAAAACCCGAAGAAGCGGCCGCCATTTTGTTGACAGCCGTTAGTCACTATCTATCACAAAATAGGTAGCGAGTTGCGTAGCCAATCAGAGAACGGCATTCGAGATAAGAACGCTATTTAGAAATAGATATTATTGTTACTATAAACATCGTTGATCGCTAGGTAAAAGATACAGTATTATCTTCAACGCCAGCCAAAAAGAACCTGACTTAGCAGCAAAAACAAAATGCTACATGTGATTATCTTTCAAAAACTAATGGTAAAATTGCAGTTGTAGTTACAGTTGCTAATGTAAAACTAAAGGTATTTTTTATGTCTTAGAAGGTACGTTTTTAATATGTGTGGCTTCATTTTGACTTTTATCCCTCATAAGAATGGTAATCTCACAGTACACCGACACTGTCAGCACGGTACCATTCTTTTAGAGTTGACTTACCCATCTCGCCATTCATCCACTAACCGTCGGTAAACCACGTCCAAAGCGCCGTAATACCACTTCCAAAAGGAGAATGATCTACCATTCATGTGATCCTGGTCACAAAAACGACAGATCAGCCATGAATTGCATGGTTAATGTTCACGGTTACAAGTTACAGGTGTAGGTTTTCAATTGACCTACGGCAAACACTGTAGCGCAGCGAGGTCCGTATGGCATGACCTCGAGCCAAATATTTTCCCGTCCGGCCCTCCCACTCAGTCAATAAGTACATACTAATTGTCTAGATCGCTTGGCTGCCTTCTCCACAATCCCAAACACTTGCATGAAAACTGGACACTTTGGCAGCAGCTAATAGTCACAATATTTTACTGTTGAAAAACAAATCAAGTAAACTAAACTACATGTAGAGCCTTCGGTTGAAAAAATTAAAAAGTAGGTGCACGGGGCACAAAACTCACTCTGTTCAACATCTGTCTCGTGACCATAGCGTTTTCCAGTCCTCCCTCGACTTTTCCTAACGTAAGAAAAAAGCACAGTTAATTGAATTGGAGGTCAAACATGTCAACATCTCTCTCGCCTTTCAAATGACATGCGGTCGACTGATATCCCAGTAGACGACCACATCGTTTGCATTTTGTATCTAATTTTGTGAATTTTTAAATTTGTTCAAATAGACATTTCTGCGAACGCAATATCACTAGAATTCACTCCACAGAGGGCTGGGCATAAAGTCAAACGTACAGTTTTTTCGTCCTGGGCATACTTGTACACCGCAGTAAGTCCCTACTTTGTACAACACTAGACAGGGCGTGAAAGAAGAATGTTTGATTTACTGCTCTTTTATTCCTTAAAAAAACCTTTGATTTATAGCGTGACATGAGCACATCGAGTACATGTTGGGTTAAAAAAAAAGGTTTGATTTTCCTTTGTCAGCGATTATAGAGGTAACAGAAATCAACCAGAAACAGATTTGAACCACACAATATGCGACTGAAATAACCCCAAAGATTGGCAGAAAACCAGCTTGAATTATTTTCAATCAAAGATACAAAAAATGGAGAGGAGATGAGTAATGACCGGGGCTGTTTTATACACTATGTGATAAATTCACGTTGAGCGAATTGAGGATGTGAGGATATAGGGGATATTTTACCTGGGAAAAGTTTGCTTCCTAGATAGCTCATACAATCGGGGTTGAGTTCCCGGCCGTTACTGAGCACCCATCGTTTGTTCAGAGCATCAGCAAGGCGAGGCCACTCAATCTGATCCGGTACATCGAAAGGTTTCCTCTCCTGCGGCGAAAAGAACAACAACTTATGAACTCTCTCTCTAAATGTAAACTGAAATGCAGTTTACGAAAATTACTTAAGCCTAGTGCACACCAACAACTTTCCAGGCAAAAGAAAGCAGAGTTAAAACGCGTGTTCAAAAACCCATTATCCCTCCCCAAGTGCAAATAAGTACAAACGATTGAAAATGACATCACACCTGTACATGCAGTTCGTTGCCGTTGCGATGTCGTTATGTCACCGCTTACAAAAAGAACCTTTGTCGCCTATTTACAGGTCCTGTTAGCCTCAGTCCAGTTGTCACGCAATCGCTCCAACCCAAAGTGACAATTGCGTGACAAGTTCTACCAGCTCTTAACCACCAAAGCAGACGACCATGGAAAGAAAGTCGAACTGTAGAATTTTCTTACAATCCCTCCAAATCCTCTTTTCTCGTTACGTTTTCGCTAGGCATTTTTCTCGAACAATGGAAAGTACAAACTAAAATGATATTTGAAATCGCCGTTTTCAGTGAAAAACCCTCGAAAAGTACATTTCTGATTCCTTGAGATGGCTTGAAATAGATCCAAGAATACGACCGGCACAATGAACTGTTTTCAAGGACAAAACTGATGTTTTGAGCTTCACAGATAGCGGCTAATCTACCACTAAACACTTGCGCATGTTTAAGTCACCTTCTCAGAAAACGCGTTTTCCCAGAAAACAGTGGCTTCAGCGTCACACTGCTGGTTCCCATGAACTGTGACAACTACTGGTACTGACATCACCTGAAGAAAAAAAACAACTGATCGCTGTTGTCCCACTGCAATGAAAACAACTACTATGTAGAGAAACCAAATTCAAGTCAGAAGTGATTTTAGCCATAACAGCCCTGGAAAATCTACGAAACAAATTCAAGTTCTTCCTTCCTCTCGGTGATGGAGGCATAGGATATATAGACCTGATTCGTCCCTCCTCCCAGCCAGTTATTCGGCATTCAAAAACAAACTGAAAAGATACGTGATCACCCAGCCTCCGCCATTTGAGCCGGAACTTCCCTGAAGGTGCATTCCTCGCGGATTGAACGTTTCTTCGGTATTCTCAATTTCAGTAACAACATTTGGATCGAAATTGTTGGGCTTCACTGGACCTCAAGCAGTAATATACAAAACTGGTAACTTCTACTGCCTGGTGTTTTCTGATTTCATCAACCAGTATTCGTCGGTGATAAATTAATGCCTTTCAACGTCATAAACTTTATATTTTTAATTTTCTTACAGAGATGTTGAACTGTTCCTTTCCCAGTGTGATCTGCGTAGAGAAATACAGCGCTGATTTTTCCTCCGTCACAACCTCCTTGTTCTTGCCGCCTTGTCTCGTTGCTTTGGTCAGCGACTGAATTATATTAAAGGAAAACATTAAAAAAAGAAAAAGTTTTATTCCGTGATTTAAGAACAAACCTTACAATATCTTGGTAGTACGTAACACCAATTTCCTTTCTCGCACTGTGGCAGAGTTACCTGATTTCTATATTATCGCAGACGATCACTGATCGCAGATCGCAAACAGTTATGCGACCGTCTGTGATCGTATGGCAACAAACTTCTGCGATCTTTTGCGATTCTGTGACCGTGATCGCAGACGATCGCAGAAGGTAGAACCATGTTCTATCTCCTGCGATCGTCCGCGATCGAAACGATATTTTTTCTAAGAAACAAGGAGTGGGAAGTGCAAGGTAACCTCAGCAAACGCGCTCGTGTCAAACATAGGTTTGTTTGCTTATTTATTTGTTCAGCTGTTTTGTTACTGTGGTAGACAAACCATTGAACCTTTGCACAACGAGCAGAGACTTACCAAGTTCTTGAACTCCGCTATAAGTTTACGGGTAACCTGATTGAACTCCAGAGTCTAGAGATAAGAAAACAGATACATGTAACACTGAGAAGAAATATAATATGAAAGATTAAAAAAAATGATGAACACTCACCTTTTTGCTGTTCAGCACAGGATTGGCATTTGCTGACACATTGCTGTATTCATGAAAAAAATAAACAGAATATAAATTTAAACAATTACTGGTGTATTTAATTATATTACAATGGACGGTGTAACCCTCGCGCTTTGATTGGTCGAGACGAGTTTATGATTAAAGTATAGACGTAAGAATGACTTAATGAGCTAAAAACAAAGAAAAAGGTAAATAGATTTCATCTGTCAGTGCGTCTGTACTCTGATAACGCACGGAGGAGGTGAAAACGCGGTAAACACATCAGTCACGTTACTCGCCTGCGGATCGTTGGGCACTTATGTGCTCTTACCACATTTTGACGTCACCCGTGCGTTAACAGAGTACACACGCACAGCCAATGAAATGGAATCTGTTTGTTAACCAAATTACTTAAAAATAAAAAACGCGCCGAATTGTTGTGTTATATTAGCACGCGGGAATTTTTAAGAACACGAAAGAAGTGACTAGAGAAGCACGAGTCGTAGGCGAGTGCTTCTCGCACTTCTCGAGTGTTCTTAAAAAATTTCCAAGTGCTTATATTAGTCAACAATTTACAAGGAACAAGTTTTTTTAATTTCTTCCACAAAAATGTCCCAGAGAGTTGCGCGAGCAAAAAAACTGTTGACGGTATGCACTGCAAATTTGAACTTATTCGCGGAGTATTTTTACGAGTACAAATATCCAAATTAATGTACAGTATAGTGGAATATATGTACTCGTCTCGTGCGTTTTCTTTACAGTAACTGAGTTGGATAATAAAAACTGGGTCTTGAATATCATGATCGTATGCCATCAGAAGGTTGCAGATACATCCTCCCAAATTTCCCTGAAGTGAGATGTTTAGGGGCTCTGGGTTTTGTTACTACGGAGTAACGTTTATCGAATTTCACCTATTATTAAAATAAAGAAAATGGCTTTAAAAGTCGACGGATATAAAGGGCGTTGATGATTGTGCATTTACATTGTACATTTTAAGTTACCTTTTGCCGCGTCCAGTGTGAAGACTTTGAGCTTGCTTTTCTCTAAATTGAATTTTAAAGCGCTCAGTATTAGAACGAAATCAAAAAAATAAAGAAATACGCTGCTTAGACCCAGTTCAGACCCTTCACGCGCTATATGCACTGATATTTTCCCTCCTACATTATTCTACGAGGTCGAGAGATATGAAAAGATAAATAACGTGCCGTGTTTTTGTTGTTGTTTCTTTTTTCTGAGGAAGAAGTGCTGCCTTTGTAATGACAACTGCAAATGTTTAGACGTTCTGGTCTTCTCGGAAAAGGACAATAAACCGTACGTCCCGTTTCACAACACTCTGTTCCTAACGGTTTGTGGGACGTTAAAAAAAGCCACTCACTGTTCGCAAAGAGTAGTGGAATAATTACTTTATTAAAACCCTGCGACACATTACTGAGACTCGAAACAAAAAGGGGAACGAAAGAAACGCAGAGAAACTGAAAACAAAAAAATTACGATCACATCGAAAACCAAAAGCGCACGAAAACCTTTCAATTTGCTGCAACTTGTCTGGCATAGAAGCTCCATTCTGGGGGGAAATACGTGCACTTACGAGATAAGAGAACAGCTGACTTCCGGAGGGTGGATCTGCACATTAAGCTTGTCCCCGAGCAGGTGCCTGTTATTCAAAAAGATAATATCTCTCATCTCCTACGAAACAGCTGAAAAAATCTCCATAAACCGAGACAGCAGTGTTTTCACAACTTTTGAAAGTAGGAGTTGCATTGTTTTGAGTAGGAGTTGCAAGGCCTGAAGGGACTTGCCCCCCTAGGGGGAACCGGGGGCATGTTCCCCAGAAAATTTTGAAATTCTAGACTCTTGCAGGCTCCTGACTCTTGTAGACGCATGAGAGGCAAAATGGGATATGAAGACCGATTGTCTTGTCTTAAATAGAGTACTTTGCGTTAGAAACCGCTGCCTACCACACATGTACAATCTGAGCCTGTTTACTGCTGAACGTTCAAACGACGTATGCAAGCAGATTACAGCAAATTTGCAGCGAAATTTCAAGTTTATTTACTCACAAACTCTTTCGTGGACTCTTGGCTCTTTAGAAAAAGCTTTATTTCAGAATTTAACCAAGGGAAAGTGGTCGTGGCAAATGGAAAGATTGCCGTTGGATTCAATGGTGACAGACCGCAAACAAATGTTGCTTCTAAAAATATCTGCATGTAATAACTGTTCCGCATCAGTAGGATACCTAAAATGTGTGCAATTCCACAATTGGTTTCGGCTCCATCAAATCCTATACCAATTGAAGAACATTTTAGGAGGAGCCACCCACACTGTGAGCACAGTTATTGACAATACATATTAGCAAGGAAAACAACGTAAAATATAAATAGGAGTACGTTAAAGAACGAACTGAGCACACGTCAGGGGCACCCAACGAGCCAAATCAACCCAAAGCTGTAGAAAGGCATTTTTAAGTACCTTATGGTGTTTGAAGTCTGTTTAAAGTGATGTTTTTATAAGCTAGAAGAAGTTCATCTGTTCGGATTCCCTAGGTGGAATTTTAATTGCCGAAAATGTTAGGGAACAAAATCTTCCTTTGAGAAAATGCAAGCTGAAATGAAGTTTCCACGAACTTTCTAGGGAACTATTTTCTTTCCGAAAATGCTAACTGACGTTTTTGACTGCCAAAAACAGCAATTACGACCTTTCCGAAAACCTCAGGGGCTATGATTTCCCCATTGCGAATCTTTTAGGCCACGTTTTAGTTACGAAAATCCGAGTGCACTCTTTAATCAACGCCGAAAGCACAAGGCGTATTACCCTCCACCGAACAGATATCTACCGAAACTTGTCGTTGGGTGCCCATGACACGTGAACTAAATAACGAACTAAGCACACGTAAACTAAATAAGCAGACGCGCACAACTTCAGGAAAATTGCGCGCTCACACTTGCATTAAAATGTAAGGAATGGAAGCAACAAAGATCTCAAATTTGGGCGTCAGGATAATATAAAGGATATAATCTCATCTCTGGATTGCTAATCTCATCTCCTGTTGTGTAGCACCATACTTCTCAACGATAGCACCGTGGCGTTTCAAGAATGTAGTTAACGATTTACGAAGCAGCGTAGATTTGAAGCCTTGGTGAAGGAGATGTGATGAAAGTCGGTGAAGTCTATCAATAAAATCCAATTTCGATGTGCAAAGTCTAGCATATCTCACTAGTTGAGATATGAAAACACCATAGGCCGGATTGGCGGGATGTTGCTGTCCATGCGAGGAAAATTGACAATCCGAAATGAGAAATCATCCCTCTTATCGTAGACACTGAGATGAAAAGGAGTGTTGTTATCACCATTCCTTATTCTTGTGTCTAGATAACAAACTTCACTTGATGTCAAGGTAGTGTCCTTTAGTTCCAGTTCCGACGGGTAAATAGCGCTGATGTAATTTCCGAAATTCTCATTGTTGACGCTGAATAAATCATCAATGTAACGAAAGGTGTTGCTAAATTGGACAGCTATGGTTTTAGCTCGTTTCAATGTTCTTAGCATGAAATCATATTCAAAGGTGTGAAGGAACAGATCAGCTAGCAAAGATGCTGGTTTTGAAGACACTGGACAGGGTTGCCACTGACCACAAACCAGTTTTCACTAACCATCCAAGACAAACCCTTAGGCAATAAGGCCACAGAAATCAATTCCTTTGTAGAAATTTTTTGAAACGAAAATACCTTTCCCAACCAGGAAACTCTTTCACAACCTAGTGGCTAACCAAAAGTAAAATTCCCTGACTTTTAAGCGTTTTTCAGGTAAGAATTTAGAATTTCCCTGACTTGAAGCACAATTCCCTGCCTTTTCCTTGACCTTGAAAAATTTGTTTTTCCCCGACTTTTTCCTGACTTTGCGGCAACCTTGATAGACATGTAACACTTATAATTCTACTGGATCCAGTGATATATTCACTCCTGACAATAAAACTGATTTCACTAACCGAATAACAACTCCAAACTTTGTTTCCTTTTTCAAGACTTGTGGAGGCTGCCTCTCTATTATAAATGTCCTTGCAAAACGAAAAAAAAAGAGTACTAATAGTTATTGGACTGGGCAAAGAACATTTCAGGGAGCAAATTTGGCTCATCTGAACACATATCATAAAGGATGATGTCTGAACACAAGTACTTCATCGATCATGTTAAAGTGTATACAACACGAAATTTTTTCCCATTTCTTGAAGTTTAATATAAAATTTTCTTATGGAAAAATCGCTTAGAACAGTGTATTTACTTTAATTAAAAAAAACTATAGTTATTTACATGTACACTGCTTCACTTGTTTACTTACTTGGTTAAGAAAAACTGCATGAGACTTTTTGCAGAGATTTTGACATTCTCCATTCTCTTAAGCTCTATATCATTCCCCTGAAATGCTTGGTGGAAAAGATTGTCAAGCTGGAACAAAAATGGATGTAGATTAACAGTGAAAGGTAACACTATGTACTGGTAAGTCCAGACTAAACTTGCAGTTACATAGCCCCACTGTAGCTGGCATGTAAGCGGAGCAAAAGAACTTTTTTGTTGCAACATATGGTTAGATGAAAAGCTTTCTACCACTTGTTTAATGCAATAAATAATAATGATGATGATGATGATAATGATGATGATGACGGTCGTGGCAGTGGTGATAAACACTCATATATATATATACTTACTTATCCTCTCCCCGTCGGGGCTTTTCAGGGATAGTTTACAATGCTTCAACTAGGGTGAGATCGGACGTCAGCCTGTAAAGGCGCCTCTGGCTGCCGCTATCAGTCCATATTTGATCTCACCCACCCACCCAACCCACACATGAATGTCAAAGACAGACGAAAGGTAGTGGGACAAATTCAGCATACATTGTACGTTTTCAAATGTGCCTTATTATCTACAGTGGCATACAAAAAAATCTAAAAGAATATATGATAACACAACTACTATTAATAATTATTAAAAGCTAGCCTAAAAGGAAACATGAAATAAGAACAGTCAATGAGAACAGTTTGATGCGACAGATCAAATTGTTCTAAGTGTTTCCCAAAGCTACCTGTGAGGCCTGTTGAAACAGTTTCCAGAGTAGCTCTGCAAGTGTCTCACAGCTGGAAACAAAAAAGATAATATAATTCAATGTGGATACACGACAGCTGGCAATTTAAAGTGAATAAGACCAAGCTGATTAATTTGCATACATTTCTTGAAGTTTATCAAGTGGCGGAGGACAGGGAAAGCCACACAGGGATCTCTTCTGCAGGTGCTTCCACTCAGCTAGTTCTTCAAAAATAGACTTCTCTATTTCTGATAACTTTTTAAGGTGAAGACAAAGGCACTCTATGAACCCCTAGAAAAGTAATAGAGAAATTTCAGGGTACATGTATAATAATTTACCAAACTCATCTACACTATAATTTGGTTTATCAACGGAGTTGATAATGTAAATTGACCACTGTACAGGGATTCGATTAGCTGATGTTTCGAGCGTTAACCCTTCGTCGGAGCGAATCGAGGAATTGTGGGTTGTGTAAGGTTTATATACAGAAAATGGAGCTACGCTATTGGTGGTAACATGGTAACGTGAAAAACAGGAATAAATTAATTGAATGAAAAGCCCCCGTTGATACCGTGGGGATTAAGAGTGCCAATTTGAAAGATCAGTTTTTGCTCGAGATTTTTACGGCTTTCCGTGGTACCTTAATGTAGGGAAATGCCGGCCTGTTTTTCACTTTACCATGTTACCACCAATAGCGTAGCTCCATTTTCTGTATATAAACCATACACAACCCACAATTCCTCGATTCGCTCCGACGAAGGGCTAATGCTCGAAACGTCAGCTAATCGAATCCCTGTACGGTGGTCAATTTACATTATCAACTCCGTTGATAAACCAAATTTTCGTGTTTCACTCCCCCACCGACGCAGCACCACAGTTTCTTTAGAAACTAATCCCCTTTATTCATCTACACTATAGTTGAGGTATGTCTACCTAATCATAAAAGAGGCACAGCAGTATAATGGTGATCGCACAGTCACTTCTGATTGCGTGTGTGATACTGTAGCTGGAAAATAGTTTCTTTTTTAACAAAGTAAAGAGTTCTTTTGAATCAGGTTAATAACATTTGTGTAAGCTCAGTTGTCAGTTTGTGTGTAATCTAGCACAACATTTGAAGCATAACATTTGAATCTTTAACTATTGTAGACTACAATTACAGTAATACAGGTTTCTTTTTAAATTTCTGAGATCTTACCAGTCTCTTGGTAATAGAGAGCTCTTCTCCCATCTTGCTTAGCTCTTGCTGTAGTTTATCTGATTCAAGTTTTAGTTTTTCCAACCTTAGTTTCTGCAAAACATAAATAGGGCAAAAATTCAGAGTTACAATTAATTTTCTTCTTGTGTTTAAGGTTACTAAACCTTCAGGAAACATATTTTTGAGTATTGTGCTCTTTGTTAACTAAGATGAATAATTAATGTTGTAATTGGCCTAATAAAATTTACCACATGATGAAACAAAGAGAGAGAAATGCTGAAATAAAATAATGATTTCCATCAGCTGTTAATAAATAGCTAAAGGTTTCAAAATCTTTTAATTCCAAATAGGGATCAAGCAGTCTTTTGACATTTTTCATGTGCTTCATTTGGGATATCCAATTGCATACATGAAAATTCGAACAGATTTCCTGTCAGTAGTTTGGGATTTATTTTCAGACAAATTTGCAGCAGCAAAATTTTCCTGCAATCATAACCAAAAGGTAAATACTCCATCTGTCACTGAACGTGGAATCAACTTTCTTGCATTTGAATGATGCTAGTTTGCTTAGTATCCTCTTTAGGGGGTTGCTTGGCTGTCCTCTATTGGTCGGCGTATTACCGCTTTGACACCGCCTTAGATAAGGTGTGAAAACTACAGGTGAAAACATTTGGAGGCCAAAAACTCAGGGTTTATTTTTGCATGTATTCCCTCCAGATGAATGAATTAATCTTGATCTAGATTTATTGGATTTAAATGAAATCTGCCAAAAATGTTCCTCCCACATTACCACAAAGTGTGTCAGGTTTTGACAAAAATAATACCAAATATTTTTCCTGTGGCATCCAAGCACATGATACGCAAGGGAAAAAATTGTATTGGCCAACTTTACAATAGATTTTCTCAATTAACAACCAATCAAAATATCAAAAAAGCCTTACACCCTTTGTTTAAGCCTATTATGTCTCATGCTATATATAAATTATAGTCCAGTTTATTTGAATGTTTATAGTAATGCAAGGGCTATTCATTTGGTTGCACAAAACTTGATGGCCTATTAAAACAAAAATGGTTTAAGTTAGAGTTATTTTGAGATTCTATATTTTATTAGCTTTCCAGTATATAACTTTCTGGGGTTTCTTTAAAAACATCATATACAAGAGCGATTTGCCAAAAGGTTAAGGGTCCAACTTGATTGCTGTTGGTTACTTCACACCAAGCTTTTGATGGAAACTGATGTTAAAAATCAAAATTCACTAAGTAAACTGGAAAACACAATACCTACTATAGTTAGCTCCTGTCTAATAAATAAATGTTGCAGATACAGTGTATGAAGAATTTAATATCACTCAGATTAACAACTGGTTGCTCTTTGTCACCTTATCTTTGTCACTAAGTTGAGATGAATTGTTTATTTGGGTCCTCTGTGCATCAATTTGAGCTGCAAAGGAAGTAACATACAAAGTCACACTAAATGTGTTAAGTACATGTACTCCAATGTTTCTCATTTGTAAGAAATATTTAACATCTACTCTATGATCACTTATAGTAGTTACTTACCTATCCTTCCACTGACTTCCTGAAACTTGATCACATATTGTTCTTTTAGCTGTTCGATCTCTTTGAGAAGACTATCATTTTTCTGGAAAAATGGACAACAACAGAAATGACTCTAAAGAATGTCATCATTTCTGTTAGGGTAATTAAAGTACTAAATTTGCTTACTTAACGCAACCCACATGTACATATTTGCACTAATAACAAAAAGGCATTATTTCAACATTTTAATGTGAACTCTACATGTAGGTAGCAAAACATGTAAACATCTAAATCCATTTTGTGTTTCCTCTCTGCTGATTAATTATTTAGCTTCATGGCAGTAATGTATTAATACCAAGCATTATTGTATACCTGGCTGTCCTTAACAAGTGCTTCAAGCTCTTTTCGTAGTGCAGCATGAGGATCTGGGGGAACACTTTCTTCCATATCCATATCCTCTGATTCTGCACTTGACATTGCTTCCAAAGGAATCTTAAAGGATATAAAAAATTATACAAATCAAAACTCCCGCCCCAGCATATATCCTTCTACATACCTGTTAGCAGCTGGATAGTTAACAAACAGCAATAGTTTATAACAGCTTGGCTACAAGCTAAATCTGCATTACACTTATGAACTATAGCTTCCAAATTTTGTTTTGAAACATGGATATAACATTTAAGTGTACAAAGAAATCAATATCATTATCGCCTATTTCGCTTTCAAATTTCCCAGCCGTAGCCATTTTGGATTTGATGATGTGTAATGGTTGCAGCTATTGTCAGGAAGCAAATGAAGCAGAAAATCCTTTGCGTTATTATTAAATAATAGGGCAACAATTACACATCATCAAATCCAAAATGGCTGCGCCCGGGATATTTAAAAGCAAACATAGGCGATGATGATATCCATTTTTTTTGTACACATAAATGTTATATTCAAAAATCTGAAATCTAGTAATTATTGCCTACAATTCAGCATCAATTTGTCGTAAGAAGTAAACGTTCCCCTTAAGAAAATGATGGGGATCAATCTGAACCTTCACAAGTCTTCACACCCTCAAAACGTTTCAGTTGTGTGACAATCAAACATCACAATGTGGATAGAAATTTAGTTACATCTTCCTTTAATATAGTGATAAATACTTACAGAAATCGCATTGTAAACTAGTTCTCTTAGTCTGGACACAACTCCATAAAGATAATCATAAAGCTTCACAGGATCATTACCATACTTTCCCTGCCAGACAAATGAAAAATAATGCCGCTATTATTGCTACTGTTTTCATCATCATCATCATCATCATCCAGTATCATCATCACTAAATGTCATTATCGTTGTCAATGTAAAGTCCTGAGTTGTTATTGATCAAAATTTACCTCAAGGTTCTGTATCACTTCTAGCACTTTCTTTGCCAACAACACATTGTGAAAATCACTGACTGAAATTGAAGCCAAGCTGTCCAGCTAAGTGAACAGAGAAAAATGTCACTTTCATCAACAATGATAAATCATGGGACTTTAAGAAATAATGGTACAATAAAGTTATGTCCTTTAGTTAAATAACCTACATGACATATAAATAGTAAGGTAAAGATCACCCACATGTTTTACCATCCATACTTGTAGTAATTTATTATTCATGTATGCATAATCAAAGCATCAAAGGCATAAAAAATAAACATTAGTATTCATATAATTATACCCAAACACCAATGACCGCAAGACATGTATGGTATGAGTATTTAACATTAAAGAGGCATTTTGCAAATACTGTAGAATATACACACACAGACACGCACACACATTACAAGCAGTTCATTATTTTTTTGCATATGTGAATTTATTTGGCTCTTAACAAAATGATCTACTAATTTAGCTTTAAAAACATTCTTTGGTTTTAAATTAATAATATAAGTTTCCTTCACCCTATTCCCAAGAAGAATCATGCAACATTGGTAATTTTGTAATATAAATTACCTTCTTTTTGTGTTCATACAGTTGTGCTATGGTATCATCCATCAGCTGCTTAGCTCTGATGACATTTTCTCCTTCAATGTTGCTTTTCAATGCATCTTCCCTGGACAAAACAGAAAGCATTCACTGGAATATTTAAGCTACAATATTCCTGAGGAGTCCAAAGTATTAAAATGTACATGAGGCATCTGTTAGCTTACAACAAAAGCTCTGACTTTTAGAATGAAATATATTTTTTAAGAAACAGAAAGGCACAAGGGAAATGTAAAATAAAAAAATTTCTATTCCTCAATGGGTTTTTTTTTTTTTTTTTTTTTTCATTTTTTCCTAGTCACTATCACTAGCATTAATGAGGAAGTAACTACAATGGGTCAAGCTGTTGAGGAGAAACAATTAGTGACATAAAAACTCATTGCACCACCGCAATCACACACCACACACTCTTGGTGCATGGAAACTGGTAACATAACATTACAGCAAGCTTAAAGCAAAACTTAATCAAACCAGAAAAAAAGACAAAAAATTGAATGGTTTATCCAGAAACAAAATTCAAAGTTTGCAACAATCAGTAACTGGCTTTAAAAAAACACTTCCACATTGTGAATGTGCAATCTGTGGTAGATGTCCTTGTCAGCAGCGTGAAATCACCAGGGATGGGGGACGGGGGGGGGGGGGGGGGTATTCCTCAATTGTGCCAAATCAGCACAATTCAGTTTCATATGACAAACACGTTATATCACTATTTGTTGGCATGGCTACTCGCAGAAATCCAAGCTTACTGTACCAGAAGGGAGGGGTAAGGCTACACGTTTTCAGGCTGACATTTGAATTGATTCCCATGCTTGCAATATCGAACAAAACGTAAACAAGTCAGCTTTAATACTACGCCACACGACCAACTCAAGAGCATAAAAAGCAACACATCAACTTACCAAGGCTGCTGGTCCAGCCACTGCATTAAATAAATTGAAGCCTCGAATTCAATTGAGCCGCCATAAATACCTTGCAGCTCCAACAGAATTTTATTTTTCTGCTCTACTTCTAGCTTCTGGAAAGTCTCCCAACACGACATACTTGGATCCCCAGCGATCCAGAGGTGACAAACCTATTTTCAAATTGCCACGGAATTTCTCTCAACAACACTAGCTGTAGCCCCGAACGATGGCCTTTGCCTCAAGGCGTCGCCGCACCACCTAAAGCTCGATCCGTACAGGACAGGAGGTAGACAGTTCTGATCGATTTCATGACGGCCTTTCGCTTTTACTGCGAACGCCGAGCCTGTTTCCGAGAAAAGAGAAACTTCCTTCTTTTCAGCGGAAATCCGTAAATTTCAGTTGACGAAGGGCTTCGGTGACGCTTCGGTTGTCATTCGTGAACTCGAGTTCCAGCCGACTGTGTCATTGCGTGACATCGGAAACCAAGAAACACCGGAAATTAAGGAGGACGGCGACACAAAACGCCATTATAGCTCACTCCAAATTCTATTTTTAATAAATGCGTTTTACATTGTTTTGCCGAGATTCTGAAAACTACTAACTTTGCCATGTTGAATACTGTTTGAATATATGAAAAAAGCCCTACGACTTTAAGAAAGAATTTACACGTGTTACGCCAATTGTTTGTGACGATTTCTGAGAAACATATCGATCGTGGAAAAGACGGAAGGATAAAAATATTTGCATAAACCAAGTTACGGTGAAGGATTCTCATTCATACACATTCTGAGAAGAAGCGGAACAATTACGCAGTTTTTTTTAACTGAATAAGGCAGTGATTTAAAAATTAAAAGATTTCTTCCGAGAATAACGAAATAACACTCAATACGAATTCAGTCCACATTGTAATTCAAACTACTGAGGTGATGGTTTTCAAGTTCCAATTTTTCTTTTCTGAGGACGTATGTCAGCACTCTTTTCTCGACATTTAAGGCAATGAGAAAAGCAGGGGTTAACTTTTCGCCGGCACATCATCTTAACTTGTGCACATTAAAAACAATCTAGGGTTATAACTGGAAACTTCGGCCATAATTCTGCGAAGAATGCAACGAAGTCTTCCCATTTTTCTCTGAAGTAAAAAAAATATCTTACTTCAACAATCTTTCATTAAATCAAAAATTCTGTACATGAGACAAACCGCAGTGTTATGACGGAAGTTACCATGCTTTGGAGTGTTACTGAGCCAGACTTCGCAGGGTCGTTCGAACCCGATCACCCGCGCCATAACAACCCACGCATACGGCTTAATTCTGAAAGCAACAGATAAGTTCTTTGAATTTTAACCTAAAATGGTCAGCTGAAGAAGGAAAGAAGGATTTGAAAATTTGCATGATGACAAAGGTATTTTTAACATAAGTTGTCATGAGGTATTCCAGAGGCCAGTGAACATGTTTTTATATTCTGTGTATGCAGTACCAGTGGAGCGGGGTGTCCGCGCGCGTGGCGCTCGATCGAGACATCTTTATGTACCGCTTTACTTGTATATTAGTATCCTCTGTGGGTCTTTTAACTGATTCTTGTTTTATTTTTTGCCACCTTAATATTTATCTAGGCCCTTTCTTGATTAAAGGGCTCATAGGCAGACAGACCGTTTTCGATCCAACCCGCTGAATGTTTAGCTTAATCTATGGTTTCTGCGTAGACCCTCTTAACATATGCGGGCTGCAAAATGGTTTAAACAAGAGTTAAATTTTAAATTTTTGCTAGTGATTTGTGTTGTCATATCTTTATTTTAAAGTTTCCTATAGAAAAGCATGATATCTAAATGCACATATAGTACATGAAAATGGCGGCTAACCGGTACTTCGATCCTTGTCTGCCCCAAACGTATCTTTATTATTTTCTTGTTTTCGCCTTTATTCTTTTTCATCTGTTATTGAAGGCCACTTCACGGACATGGCGAGAAAAATACAGGTCTGTTGTCGCTTTTTTCATCAGTATTTCAGATGCGTGCGGCCTCACCAAACTAACAATATTGTATTTATGTGAAGAAGCTATGAACCAATCCATAACACGAGTAGTTCTAATGTGTCCCTGCAAACACTGAGTGGCCGCCGTGAAGGCCCCAACCCTTGCTTACTGTAGTCTTTTCAATTTTACTCAGTGAGACACGTGAAAACGAATGAGAAAACCTAAATAGTTAGCTATTATCCTTTACATGTTGTTGTGTCTTTCTCAGTAATCACTGAGTTTCATAAATATTATGAACGAAAGCAATCAATGAAAGCAGTTACTTGTATATAGGTTGCGACGCGGCCAGTGAAGTTCGATCTTGTGACAAGAAAGAGAATCATCCTATAAATGCAAAAAGTATACTCTCAACAAAACTTAACTGAAGCACGGTTCAACCGATCGACGAAGTATTCCACTTTTGTGAAATGTTTTATATTTCCCAGCTTTTACCACGCGATTAACAGCCAGCCCGCACGGTCTGATGGCTGTTCGACATTTCAGTGAAGTTACAACTGTGCAAAGTGAAAGTAGCTCTCTGATTCGATAACGTACATAATTTCAAAATAAGCCTTTTCCACAATCTAAGTTTATCGAAAAACGTTTTCAGCGCATTTTCCTTTCTAAAACATCCAGTCTTGACATAATTAAACCAAGTTTTGTCATTACAAACATTGGCGGACTTAAACCCATGCAGTGCGGACTTTTGTTCCCACTCCATTTCGGTAAGGTTTGTTTTTTATACTTCTTAGTTTGGACTTACTGGCGATTTATTTCGATTATTTTAAAATTAGTGTCAGTGGATTGCCAGAAATCGATTACTGTAGTGGTAATATTTCGAGTTTCGAACTGTCTTGATCAAAACAACAACAGCTGGTCGATTGACTGTTACAAACCGTAAACAAGCCATGCGGCTACTTCAAGGACTACAAGATACCTACTCTGGTTGAACAGTTCACAAAAATACTGAGTTATCATGCATCCTTCAACATAGAGTAAGTCCTTAGCTTGCTATTCAAACATTTGAAAGGTTCATATCTATTCCTAATAAGTCTTAGCATAGATTATGCACGGCAGCCCGCCCCCTTTTACGTGAATTTTTACTTGGTTAACTCAGGGTGTTCCACAATTTTAGAAAGTTGAACACCAACAATCTGTGTTTGCTCTTCTAATTCAAAAGATACAAAAAACACACCGTTTGAAAAAGTTGATCGAACGGAATTATTTTTCTTTGAAAGTGTATTCTCAGGTGAAAATGTTCTCATTAATGATGAACTGACAACAAAATTAGAAGATCGAGGATAAGCAGTGATTCGGTTGGCCTTGTTCAAATTTCGCATTTCAGCCACCTTAAAGGGCATGCTAGTCTACCGAAGGTTTTGCTCTCTTTCCCGTACAAAAATTAGAGTTCGCAGTACTTCAAATTTCACTGATTCACGTACATGATGTTAACGTTACGAAACTTAAAACATTAATACAGCGACTCAAGCCAATATGAATTATCACTGAGTTGATTAAGCTCGCAATTGATTAAGGTTATTTAGCGACGAAAAGAATCTCCATCTGTCTATTTCTTACATCGTTTTATCACCAATTAAATAGAAAAAATACTCTTTCCTCTATTTATTATAATGCGGCAAATCCGTTGAATCTCGCGATTGCTCCTGAGAAATGAATTTGCAGAATATAGAGCAATCACAGCCACCCTGAGTCAATAATTTCATGTAGGCAGATATACTTATCTTCACCGATCCCTACAGACTAAGTTCATACGAATTTGCTACCGGAGTTTCCAGTTTTCCCAAGAATACTTCTTTCTTTGAGAAATTCTTTTATACTTTTAATCAAACACAGCAAATTTTTTAACATAGCTATAAGGGTGTTCAAGGCAGTCATGAACTGAGGTAACTGTACTGCTACTATATGGCAATGTTACAATGTAAGCTAGCTGTGTCACTTCCAAATAACCTTACCTCTCTGGGAAAAGAGCAAAGACAGTTAGAGTTGTTGAGAACTTAAAAATGGATAGAAAGTAATAGTTTTAATAACTGAAATCTCTTGCTTAAGGAGTTAAAGTATCAGAGCCATTAATGTTTATCAACAAAGCCATATCTAATTCTAAGAATCCCAGTACACCTAGTATGTTTGGGGAACAAAGGGAAGTTGAAAATGCTACTTACCTTTTCAAGATATTTTTTCGTTATGACAAGTTCACAGTGAGAGAATGATTCCTGGGAAAGAAAAATCTTTCATCAGAAATACAAGAAAAAACAGGAAGGATAAAGACTACTTATTAAAATACAAAGAATTCTTGATGAAAGGCAATTCCAGGGTTAGGCGTCATAATGAGACACCCTTTATATACTTCTCGGTTTTGATAACAATAACATTATTCCTCCTTTACTCATGAGAAATAACATCCTAGTTCAAGCTAAACGTATAGAAACAATTCGGAGACACAAGCATCGATTAGTTTTCTATTTGAATGTCATAATTGTTTCAAAGTTCATATTGTTATCAGTGCGGTGTGCAGGACCACTGAGTCTGTTTAACTGAACGTTTTAGTGAACTGTGGATAATGTTATTTGGACTGGTGGTTTCACAGTTTTCTTGGTTTCTTTTTTGTGGATAACAGACTAAAAAAAATAATAGTTCACACGAGAAGTATGGGATCACTAAAGACTATTGATCATTAATGTAGTTCATATCAATTACTTGATTTAAAGTATTAACACTCAAAGTAAATTACCGACGCGTTTTTCTAATTTCCATCAATTGATCATGAGCATTTTTAGGTAATAATCATAACCTAATGCATTAAGTGACCATTGCTATTATAATGGTGGTAAAGGCCAGTATCTTTATTTTATCAGCGCTGCACCTGTTCTCAGATGTCTTGCAATATGGCCTCCTGTCTGATACGACTTTGTTGTGCATTGCAAGGATAACTGGTGAACGGTAGTTGTGCACTGACATAAGGGTTTGTATTTCCTGTAAGAATTTGGGAATATCCTTTTAACAACAGCCAAAGCTTCATCATCGTCATAATCATCATTATCATCATAATCATCGTCATCGTCATCGAAATAATAATACTATGAATCACCATTATCAACACTGACAGTCCACTGAGGTAAAGAACATCGAAGCGCACTCTTTAGAATTATTTCTAACACGTTTTCAATTCACAAGTTCCTCGCCATTTGTGTTAGCTATTGATGAAATAGTAACACTGCCTTGATTACCAGAAAATATTACCAACTATCAGCCCCACCCATTGGCCTTTGTTTGATTTTCACTCACTCACAATTAAACGACACCAGCTAAGGAACGATTTTTATTGAAAACTTGCTTCTTACGTCCTTACTTACTTACTTTACTTAATTTCCCACTTAGTTTAGTGACTTACTTCATTTACTTGTTTACTTATATTTGTTGTTGTGTTGTTCGTCCATCGGCATCGATGATGACCATGACATCTAGTTGCCTGGGGTACGGATTTGTGCGCACGGAGATAACTGATAAGGCCATTCCGTGCATGAAAGCCTCTGCCACAGTGGGGAAACATGTGGAAGGGTGAGATGTCCAGACAGCAAATAGCTCTGTCCTTTCTTTCTTCACGTTTCTTTTCAGCTTCATTTCTTCTGTTCTGCTCTGATGATTTTGCTCCTTTGTAGATAAGAACGTTAGCCCAGTCGGTTGGAAGCAAGTGTTTCCCAGGAGTCTGTGGGGATGGAGACTTTGTAGCGCTTTCTTTTAGGCGTCCTACTTGTCGTTTGCCATCCTGCAGTTCTTCATGGAGAAGTTGCTTCTCAGTGAGATGCGGCTGTCGGGGACTGACTGACTGACTGACTGACTGACTGACTGACTAACTGACTGCTACTGACTGACTTACTGACTTACTTACCTAATTTCTCACTTAGTTTGGTGACTTATTTCATTTACTTGTCTACCTCAGTACTTTCTTAGTTAGTTCAGTCACTTGCATACTTTGCTCGTTTACTTGCTTCACTTACGTACATACTCGTTTTCATGCATTTCTGGTTTGTTGCAGAAATCTGACTATTTTAGTTCTCTTTTTAACAGTATACATCGTCATCGTCATCATCCGCGTTACTGTTGAAACATCATCCTTACATCTATATTGTTGTTATTTGTTGAACTCATTGGCTTACCATCACTTTAATGAATATGTTTTTTTGTTTTCCTTTACTAAGACTTCTACCATTGAAAACTATGTTCATTCTAAAAGAATTTAAATCTGATTCGTGTTCGAGCATCTCTTATGATATTAAAGTGAATATCAAGAAGAAAAGTATCATGTTGCGTTTTGAGGTTCAGTCATAGTTTGATTGCCCTAATTCCTTTGCCCTTATCTTCTTTGTAATAAATAAATAAGCGTGCTATGCGTGCTTAACTTCGCACATCAGTTAGATGAGCGTTGTTTTTATTTTAGCTCTTTACTTCCTTAGACATCACGAAAGTTCCACAATTAGTAAAAAAAAGTAAAATTTACGCATCATTCAGAGCAACTGAACACGTTAGGTGAACCAAGTCAGTAACTAAATATACATGACTATCGGACTTAATTTTACAAGTATTTTAGGGGATTCAAATACGTTCTAGCTTTATCAAGTCAAAACACATCAGTAAGCAATTAAAAAATCCAAGTTTCTCAATTTAAACATGTTGAGGCTTTGGTGTGAACGAGGAAACATGAAAAGATTAGATTAGCACTACTAATATTGGTATTGAAAGAGGAACTGATGACATTTCATTTGTAACCATTGTCATCATGATTGTTGTCATTATCATTATTATCATCCTTCTCATCATATTATTCATCGTCACTATTGTATATCATGCAAGGCTAGCCTAATGAAGCTAAAAAAGACGTCTCATTTGATAATAATGACAAAAACTTAAAACGAGTTCATACAGTTTAACCAGTAAGGTAATTCAAAACAATTTATTTAAGGTAATTCAAAAAAATTTTATTTATTCCATATACATCATTCACACTCTTCTCTTTCACGGGGGAACATATGAACCCACAATTGACCTGTTCCCAACGTCAGTAGCTTCATAGCTCAGTTGGTAGAGCATCACACCGGTATCGCGATGTCATGGGTTCAAAACCCGTTGAAGTCCTGAATTTTTGTTTAGGCTTTCGAGTTTTCGCAATTGCATAAATTGCGTTCACAACTGCGAGGATCATTTTTCACTTTCATGGGAACGTATATGAACCCACAATTGACCTGCTCCCAACGTCAGTGGCTTCATAGCTCAGTTGGTAGAGCATCGCACCGGTATTGCGAGGTCACGGGTTCAAACCCTGTTGAAGTCCTGAATTTTTTCAGGCTTCTTCTCGCAATTGCATTAATTGCGTTCACAACTGCGAGGATCATTCTTCATTTGAATTCGTATGAAAATGGATAGAAAACGTGAATCTTTTTTTGCCATCTTGTGAATGCCACGTTCTTTTATTATTTTGTTTCCTTAGAAACGTTAATGAAAGAAAGAGAAGGTTGTGATTCTTTTCCCATTTTGATGGAAGAACCAGGGATGTAAGCAAACATTACTCAATGAGGGTTACCAAACAACCGTTTTACCAGATATTCTTTATACCTACTATGCAGTAAATTCCGACTTCGTTTGATACAGGTATAGCAAAAACTAAGTAAATGCGTCTTTATTTGTGTAACAGTAAAAGAAGTGCATAGAACACCCTGCAAAGTAATACTGATTAACAAGGTGTGCTGTCAACCACAATGATATAAACTATAAGGTAAATGAACTTGTCCAACTGTAATTATAAAATGTGATGAAAGGGCCATTACTAAAGAATAGTGTTTTCGTTTGAATATCGCAAAGACTAACAGATTCTGTACTTATGTTATAATTCCATAGCCCACGGTATCGCGTTTTTTGATAGTTAAAAAACAGAACCAAATTAAACTTCAAAAGGTAAAACTCAAATGCCAATATTCAGTGAACTCGCAAAGGAGATATCCTTAGGTATTTCCCAATTTTAGTAGGATTATTAGCTTAAATTCAAAAAGAAGAAAGTGACCAATGACTAAGTTTCTTCCCTAACACATATTACAAATAAAGAATAAGAAACACTTATCACGATCGGCTCCTCAGGTGAGGACGTATTTGCCACTATAGAAAGATGACCTGACGTGGTGACTACACTTGGTTATGAACTATCAGCTTATTACATTTTAGGTTATTTTACTTCTTTCCTTACTTCCTTACTTGCTTGCTTACTTTCTTTCTTCTTACAAGTTCTTACGTACTCATAATTACTTTCTTACTCACTTGCCTACTCACTCGCCAACTGACTGACTGACTGACTTATACCTTACTTACTTTCTAGCTTATTTTGATCGCTTACTTTATTTACTTGTTTACTTGCTTGACTGTATTTGCATACTCACTTGCTTGCCTGCTTGCTTGCTTGCAACTGCTTTTCGCTGATTTTGTGTCTTGTGCATGCCCCTCCGGCTGTGCCACAAGTACATGTACTTTGTCTAAACCTTCTTTAGTAAGGTGAAGGTGTACTTGTTGTTTATTTCGACTCGCTGGAGTCCAAGTGAATCGAGAGTTATAGCCTTTTAAAATATCCTATTTTCTTCAATTCATTCAGTCATAAAATTAGCAAAACAAAAAATGTATAATTAACCTATAATGGCCTTTAAACAGACTGCATGTTACACTAGAGTATCTGAGCGCTCAATTTATCAAACGTTATGACATAACTGAACATTCTCTTGGAGACCTTTTGAATAGTTTTGCAGTTGACGGTTTAGGGCCACCTTTACTGCTACGGATCCCTAACCCTAACCCTAACCAAAGTAGGAACAGGTAACCCTCCGATTTGCAGATAGCAGAATCAGTAGACTTTCTGATAATAGACCATACTCTGATAGCCTCTTTCAGAGATTAATTAAAATCTAATAGAGAGGTTATTTACAGAAAGAAGTTGTTTTCTCTTTGGGATAAAATACATATTTGCCAGTTTCAATTTTAATTTTGTATTAAATCTAACCTCTAACTCATTCGAAACTGAAAGTGAAATAACAGTAAGAACTAAAACAACTTGACATGGACAAAAGCTGGTTGTAAGAAGTCATTTTTGTTTTTCCTTAATAGATTTGAGAGAAGAAGAAAAGGGAACTGCGCTTAAACACACAGGCAGAGAGAATATCACGAGTGAGTGTCTCTGAAATGACATCCTATAGGGACAAGTGGAAAAGCAACTTTCTTGTTAAAATAATTAGGATTTGTACGCGGTAAATGTGTTTACAATAAACAACCAAACCAGAACCAAATGTTTGTCCAAAACCTTTTCAACCCGCTGCCTATCCCTCCTCCCCACCGCACATTCCCCCCCCCCCCCCAAAAAAAGAAAGAAAGCACACACAGAGACACAATAGATCACTCATTACTTATATGGTGAAAAGCAACTTCGGCTTACATAAATTTGGGCCAGAAAACAAACCGAACAAACACCAAGTCTCCATCCAGAGACAAGAACAAGGTATTACGAAAAGATATTAAAGGGGCCGCACTGTCGCGTAATTTGCGTCTGAACCCGAACATGTGTTTGCAAACTGGAAAACTTAAAAAAAATTGCTGTTTTCCCGCGAAGTACTACATATGTGCATTGAGCTATTTGCCGTTGTCTATGACCAGGGATAACGAGGAGGAAATGGATTGCAAGTTGAATAAGTTTGGTTAACTTTTTTCAAGTTTAGTCAATGTGTCCTGGAAAAATCACCATGAAATAATACTACTTCCTTTTCTGTCCAAGAAATAATCAGAAATATACCTCTTAGTGTTAGACGGACCGTCCGCGTAATAGAAAAAGTATTTCCTCGCGATTTGAAAAACTTATGACAAGAATTGCCGTGACAGTGCCCCTTTAAATGTTCAAGCAAGCAACCGTGGACGAGATAGTCCTGCTGGTATGCGTTGGATCAAACTAATATAGACAACAAAGAATGTAAAAGGAGAGACCGATACAACGCGGTTTTAAATTCTCTGTGCTATATTTCGGCTGGCCAAACCAGTGTTCTTCAGGTACAATGAGAATTCACATTGGAAGGGGTGTTTATGTAGTATTATATAATAACCAAATCAAGACTCGCGTTCTGATTGGTCAATCAGCTATGGCGTTTATTGTGAAAGTAAACTCCTGGAAATTTCGGCGTCTTCTGAATTATGATATAAAAGCAATACACCAAAGTTTCTATGATTTATTGGCCTGATAAGCCACTTGGGGTGTTGGAAGAACACTCGAAGAATTCTTCGAGTGTTCTTCCAACATCCCGCGTGTTTTATCAGCCTAAAAACCATAGAAACTTGTGGTATATTGCTTAAACAACAGAAATACGTAAAAATAATTGACTGACAGCATAAAATAAAACACAAAATAAAAAAATAATAACAAAATTAATAACAAAAATTAACTTATAGGTTTCTTCGCCGATGTTGAAGACCATCAGGGTCAGTTGTTCTGCCTGTTAAAATTTTAAAAAGCTTCCCTGGCCTTTCTTACAAATAGTCAAATTCATAGCTATAGCACCAGAACAGCCAACTATTATTGAATCCATAATTGCCGAACTAATCTAAAAAAATTCACAATTCTTTACCAAGGTCCAAAGATCTGGAATTCCCTCCCTGCGGTTACAATCACTTATCTATCAAGTTTTCATAACTTTAAGAAGAAACTGCTACAGTTTTTAGTAAAATAATTACTGAATATGCTAGGCCGCACACTTGAGCACTATCTATGTAAACATATTGTCAGTATGCACAAGGTGGCCTCAACTAAAAGCCTGGTGGTTTCTAGAGGTCACCTTGCCACATATTGTACTTTTATAAACTTTTATATAAGAAAAACAGGCAAATTAAAAAAAATGAAGTGCCTTTGCTTTATGTGATTTATTTAATTTACTCGATTTGGTAAGTAGATATTAGTGTATGTTTTCAGGTGAGTGTTGTGCCGTGATGTGTAATTTGTGTGTGTTTTCCGACATTAATACTTCATGTCATTTGCCTTCCTAGTTCTTTAACTCTCTAGTTATTTTAGGAAGCCAATACCCCTTTTCATTATTTATAATTTCATTTTTTATGTAAATTTTGTCCGTGTGTATGTAAGGGTGAAAAAGTTCTTGTTGTTATCAACATTTCCGAACACGTGCTAGTTAAATACCCTTTCCTGGACTTACAAGAGCTGGGATAGTTGATGCTACAGGGCACCCAAGGAACAAAATCAACCAAAAGCTGTAGAAACGCATTTTTGAGTACCTTATGGTGTTTGAAGTCTGTTTAAAGCGATGTTTTCATAAGCTAGAAGAAGTTCATCTGTTCGGATTTCCTAGCTGAAATTTTAATTAACTGAAAATATTAGGGAACAAAATCTTCCTTTGAGAAAATGCAAGCTGAAATTAACTTTACACGAACTTTCTAGGGAACTATTTTCTTTCCGAAATGCTAGCTGACGTTTTTGACTGCCAAAAACAGCAATTACGACCCTTCCGAAAACCTCAGTGTTATGGTGTTAACGAATTGTATTACGTGTTAATGAACCAGGTTTTTCTGTAAGAAGTTACGTAATTCCCAGAGCGGATGTAAAAGGTTTATATAACATGCGTTCCTGCATGTAATTTGGGGCAGAGATTGTAGTTTTCGTGAAACATTAAAGTCTTTTCGGTCTGCCGTTTTATCCGCGGGTCATTTCTTTGCGTTCGGACACAACACTCAGAGGCTATGATTTTCCCATTGCGAATCTTTTAGGCCACGTTTTAGTTAAGAAATCCGAGTGGTGGTCACCCAACTAGTTTAGCTTTTTAGTTATTTTGGGTGACCAGCAACTGTATGTATCTTTAATTTCTTTCCTGTTTAATTTGTACTTAATTTAATTTTACAGTTCAAATAAACCTTGTTGTTGTGCACT
This sequence comes from Pachyseris speciosa, assembly GCA_016490735.1. Lineage (NCBI taxonomy): Eukaryota > Metazoa > Cnidaria > Anthozoa > Scleractinia > Pachyseridae > Pachyseris > Pachyseris speciosa. Next base: position 685,976 of record JAEMWC010000092.1, on the reverse strand, counting down.
CTTTAATCGACACCGAAAGCGCAAGGCGAATTACCCTCCACCGAACAGATATCTACCGAAACTTGTCGTTGAGTGCCCCTGATGCTATTTCCGGGAGGGTTGGTTATCCGAAATAGGCAAATGGAAGCTCCCTTAATACACTTGTTAGCCATGTAAGCCACAATTGCTGAAACTCTGGAACTCCATGGATAGCTATCTCAAAACCCTTGAGTCTGTATCTGCCTTTAAGTTCAATCTGAAGTGTAAACTCGTCAAGGATTTTTTAGATTCGTAACTGAATTATTTTATTATGTTATGTCATGTTTTACTGTGAATATTTCTCTTAGCGTCCTCTAAGTCGTTTTTACTGCAGTTAATTATTATCTTTTATTGTAGTATGTAATTAGGTTTAATTATTGTCTTTGAAAAGCCTCTATGAGGAAATTCAATAAAGGATGTATGTATATACATGTATATGTAATTGCAGCTGTCAAGTTCTTATTGTATTTTAACTCGTATTATTGCATTTTAACTCGTTAATTGTATTTTAACTCGTTAATTCAGTTCGTACTGCAAGAGAGTTCAATAAACTGTTATTATTATTATTATTATTATTATTATTATTATTATTATTATTATTATTATTATTATTATTATTATTATTATTAAGGGCAAAGAAACGCCCAGCAGAAAACTGGCCCTCCTGGTTGAGTTTGGTCTGAGGTTTGTCTAGTCAATCACCAAAAAATAAACTGCGTAATAAATATTGAAAATCCTGCGCAGCGTAGCTATTTAATGTTTCTAATTCGAATATTGTAAAACCAGACGCTGATATATCTAAAATAACAGCGTCTGGTTTTACAATTTTCGAATTAGAAACATAAAAATAAACTGTGACTGGAACCGAAACCAGTATCCAAAAGTTGCCTGCAACAGGCCTTGAGAATACGGGTTTACCTCGGTGTAAAAACCTGGCGAGGTTTTCTTTGTTTTATGAGGTATTGTTTTGCTGTACGCCATTATTTAGAATGTTTTGTTTTCTTTGTTTTACGTCATTTGTGAGTTTCACAGGTTTTTACACCGAGGTGGAGCCGAGAATACTGATAACACAAAGAACCATTTGAAGCACCATCAGTAAGACAGAGAGTGATGCCTGTTCTAACAAAACGCGAGAGTGACGATTAGGAAGCGGTACGTTCGTTTTACCCGGCGTGATGAAGAGGGATTTGATGGCCCAATGATGGTGATAATGTAAACTAAAGCTTAGAAGAGTGCAAAGTTTTTAATCACTGGAAACTAGCAGGCCTCACTCCGAAATTTAAGAAAGACGATGAGCTAGAGAAAGGAAATTATTGGCCTGTTTTTCTTCTGAGTGTACCCAGTACGATACTGGAGTCATGCGTTTCTGACACAGTCGTCTAGCACGTATTCAGGGAAAATGAGAGCCTGGTTACCGAGAACCAGTGGGCATTCCGTAAAGGCTATTCCACTGAACTACTATTAACACATCTCACAGGGACCTGGAGAAATGCTCTCGATGCTAATCGTGTTGTTGGAGTCGCCTTTGTAGACTTCCAAAAGGTCTTCACACTCAACACTGATTATGAAGTTTCAACAAAAGTTTGGAATATCAGGAAATTTACTGTCATGGTTACGTTGCAAGACTACCTAACGGCCAGAACGCAGTATACAGTTGTAAATGGGACACCCTCAGATAAAACAAAGGTAACAGCTGGAATCCCGTAGGGAAGTGTCCTGGGTCCAACACTCTTCACGCTATACACGCTATAAGTGACCTAACAGGAGCGATAAAGTCTGCAACGGTCTTTAGAGCGCTTTCTAATTGACTGTCGTAAAACCAAAACCAAAGCAATTACTCTGACCAATCACAACTGAAGTAAGCAGTGCAATGAGTCAATCAGAATGTGAAGTAATTACATGTAGCCGGCGCAAAGAGCGGGAAAATACGCGTGGTTTTGGTTTTGCTTTTCATTGGTTGAAAAAGAGGCGCGAGTTTTCTTGGCCAATCACAGAGCGAAGCAATGCAATAACAAAGCAAAAAGAGAATTACTTTCGACACTCAATTGAAAACCGCTCTATGTGTGCGGATGACACAACAACCTATTGAATTGGAGATTTAGTGGACGAGGTCACAGTCAAGCTCAACATGGCCGTTGAGGAGTTAGCCACTTAGTGCAAGAAAAATTCCTTAATACCACACCCAAACAATGTAAAGGAATCATGAAAATTTGGTTTATCAACGGAGTTGATAATGTAAATTGACCACCGTACAAGGATTCGATTAGCTGACGTTTCGAGCGTTAGCCCTTCGTCGGAGCGAGTCGAGGAATTGTGGGTTGTGTATGGTTTATATACAGAAATTGGAGCTACGCTATTGGTGGTAACATGGTAACGTGAAAAACAGGAATAAATTAATTGAATGAAAAGCGCTCGTTGATACCGTGGGGATTAAGAGTGCCAATTTGAAAGATCAGTTTTTGCTCGAGATTTTTACGGCTTTCCGTGGTACCTTGATGTAGGGAAAGGCCGGAGATCGACATGTGTTGTTTGGAATGGTGAGGGAGATTAAAATGCCGAGCGACAGGTTTGGATGCGTCTTTGTCATCTTTCTCAACATCACGAAGATGTTCTCGGAATCGGTCACCTAGTCGTCTTCCTGATCTTTCAAATTGGCACTCTTAATCCCCACGGTATCAACGAGCGCTTTTCATTCAATTAATTTATTCCTGTTTTTCACGTTACCATGTTACCACCAATAGCGTAGCTCCATTTTCTGTATATAAACCATACACAACCCACAATTCCTCGATTCGCTCCGACGAAGGGCTAACGCTCGAAACGTCAGCTAATCGAATCCTTGTACGGGTGTGAATACCTTACAATTTGAGGCAGTCTGGTCAAATTTGGACAAACTTTGAACACATCTAGAGAAATATTTTCACTCACAATATGGCTTTATATCATGTTGTTTTATGTTATGAAATAATAGTAACACTATTAATCTACAATTTCACGTGAAAAAAACAAGCAAAATAAGTTAATAATTAACTAATATTGCATAAATTATATAAATACCTTTATCCATAATGGTTGCTGCCCCACCCTATTATTTCACTGATTATTCAAGCAAATTTAATCAAACTTGGTGGGTAGTTAGGGGATGTCAAAACGCACAAAATGTACAGAGGGATTGTTTATAACATGAATTCCGTTTCCATGGTTACCACACAAATAACTAATTAGCATAATTAATGATAATTTGAAAAATATACAATAAAAGAAAATTTTGTCTGTTCATTTTGTAGTTCACATACTTAGGAGAATTTGTACCAGATTTGGTGTGAATCCATTAAATACCTATGAAAAAATTTGGATGGGGGCAGATGGAGTATACAGAATCTTGCTATTTTAGAAAATGACTGTCAAAGTTACATTAAGTTTTGCCAACGAAATAATTCACTCCAGAAAACACAGAAAGGTTGTAAACATGGAGAATCTCACTCAAGAAAGTGTTTTCTTGAATGAAAACATAAGTTGTTTGTGTTTTCTGGTATAAAAAATTGTTTTCCTGGATTACTTTCCATTTCCTGCAGTGCTAGTGAGGTCATTAAAAGCACCAGCTTTATAAGTAACTCCCTCTTTCTGAACTCTTTCTTCCTCTGCTTTCAATTTATTTTGCCTGATGGCCTGTCTGACATTCTTATACTGGTCATACACTCTCTTCTTTGCCTGCTGAACCCTCTGCTGGTCACTCCTGATGCTACCTTCGACAGTGTGACCACCGGCAGGAATGTTGCTCTTGGCCATCACGGCATGTTTTGATGTGGCACCAGTGCTGAAGTGGAGGGCAGCTGAAATCCCAGCCATCTCAACCCTTTTACATCCAAACCACTTATGTTTGGGGCATCTGATCCATACTAATGAGTTTACTGACTCATTTCCATTTTGAGTGAATCCAGGCAAACACCTTTCTAGGAGGGATGGGTCACTGAGGCGATCATATATTGGTTCCAGAAGATCCTTGAAGACTGCATCTAAGTGGTGAGGTTTGTCTGGGCAGCTCAATTTCTTTTTGAAACGACACCAGGAATTATGGGGACAATATTTGTGTCTTTCTTTGTCAGGTAGTTTTAAGCAATGAAAGAGACCTGCTTTGATTTCCCGTTGCATTGCACGGATAGCATTGTTCTTGTCTTCTCGCGATTGAATGTTCTTGTTGACATTTTTCCTTATTGCATTTCCATAGTATTTTTGTAGTTTGTTTATGGTTGGTTTAGTAAGTCTACCCTGTTTGCCTTTGATGGGCTTGCCATCCTCCAATTTCCCAGTTTTTGTATGTAGATCATACAGAGCATGCCCCATCCTCTTCTGGACATGCCCAACACAGTCAAGCTTTATTACACCGCAGCAATCAGCAGTACCTTGCATGTGGCTTTCCTCCCAGATCTTGTATTCATCACTATTCTTCCATGATAAATAGTCATCTGAATTCTTATTCATCTTTTCATACCTGTTGCAAACATCGCAGACTCCAATTAAACATCCCACACTGCATTATAAGCCTTTGAGTCACCATCTGACACCATAAATTTATATTGTACATTATACTCAAGGCTCTTGGACCATATAGCCTTGGCACAAGCAGTCTCCATACTGGGACTTGACCCTTCAAAATTCCCTTTACAGTCATGATTTTGAAACCACACATCAAACTCTTCTTTTGTCATCCTGGACTTATTTTGCTGACATTGGGAACAGACTTTAGAAATTACTGCATAGTCAAGAACTTTTCCAGTAAAAGCAGAAAGCACAAAGCCCATTCCATGGTTTGAGGTAAACCCTCGTTTTGCCCATGTACCATCAAAGCTCATTGCAATGGGGACGACAGTTTCTTCATCAACATCCTCAGTGCCTAGTTCTTCAACAGCTAGTAATCTGGCTTTGTTCCTATTTTTTGCAAGTTCCTTTTTTATAATGGAAACATGCGCATCATACAGAACACTTTCATGGGTGTTCCATGTTTCTTTAGCCATTGAAAATGGAATATTTAATATTTCACATAGCTGTGCAATGTTCTCTCTTCCAAGACCTGTTTCTGCTGCTGCATACACAATTCGTCTGTTGATGTCTCTCCCTTGATTGGTCCTTGGACACTGGTCCTTCAAATCGTGTTCACCAGTGCTGAAAAATTCTTGCAGCTTACAGAAAGAGCATGTAATGAAGAAACTGGAGCTCAAACCATAGCGACAGTTAGTGTCCTCAGTTATTTGTATAGTGCCTGTAAACAATTAAAAGTCATAAGAAAACATTTCTATATAGTGATTATCTATAACAATAACAAGTATGGAGGATGTTATTTCGAAAATTATAACTTTTCTCCCTAATTCTTACCTTCACACTGTCCTGATGATGAATGGATTCGATTCAAGGTGTCACGTAAGCTGGAAATAGCAATGAATCTATATCCCTCAGCATCCTCAAGACCATTATAGTCTTCTTCATCACTTGAAAAGTCTCCATCTTGCTCTCCGATCTTTTTCTCGGCTGCAGAGATAGGTGTTTCGGGAAGACGATCTGCCACAACATCTTCGTCGTCAACGAAAGTTATCGATGTGATAGGAGAAGCTTCAGACAAACGAACTTGCTTTAGCTTGTCCTGTTTGCGAATCCCATGGAATCCTTTCCGCTTTTTATGTGTCTGAACACTTTGTTTTTCCCCCTTTCTCTTACCCTTAGGCATTTTAACAAGCAATAATTAATACAATAGAGCAGCAATCGAACACGATTACACGAAATTCAAATGTTGATTTTTGCCAATCGATTGCCGTGCTTTACTTAGCTGCCAGGCCTTCGAATTCAAAAGGAAAGTCGAGAACGGGACTGATTGGAGCCAGGAATAAGGATTTTGGAATGATGCGCCTAGTTTCCATAGTTTTTTATCGGGTTTTCGCGTCTGTTTATGAATCCGTTGTCATGGCAACGAAACAACAAATATCAACAACACTCGGAAAATGTATTTTTTTAGGGGTAAGTAACATTTAAATTGGATTTTTTTAAATCGGAAATGAATTCTCGATTGTCAAGGATGATGCTAGAGGGTATATTAGATTTTGAGCAAAATTTTTCGAAATTGACCAAAATTTGACCAGACTGCCGCCTTCAGTTGTGATATCCTGTGATATTTTAATATGTGATATTAGCTTTTTTTACCATGGTAACAACAGTAGGCTATTGTATTTATTATCTTTCTTTCATTTAATTACACGGCCCTACAAGCTTCTACAATCCTGGCCAAAAGTTGTTGGGACACCTCCCCTTTCTAAAACCCACGATTTAAAGTATATCCTTTATTGGAAAAAAGACCAATGGAGCCAGTGTAATTGACCCCCTCCCCCTAGCAATGTTCATTCTTCCTCGCGTGTGTTTTTGATTATGAATGTTGCGAAGAAGCGCCCACGGGGTGACAAGTCTTGTTATTCCTTCTTTGTTATGGGATTCCATCATGTCAGTGTTTGTCGTGTCAACTGAACCAAAGAAAATGAAGCTATTCTGATCTCAATGGTTTTTTTTCCAGATTTTCGTCAACATTGACAGGGGGAGGGGGGTTTGGGCCGTCTTGGGCCGTGTTAGTCTTAAGAGAGGCTGTTTGAAGTCATCTGCCATGAACTGTCCCAACACTTTTGACCAGGATTGTAGCTTTAATCACTACAGTGGATAAGTATAGGTAATCATATGATTTCGAGTGCAATTTTGAATAAATAAGCACGAGTAAATTTTTTCAAAGACTCACAAAATTGCACGAGCCTGTAGGGCGAGTGCAATTTGTGGTCTTCGAAAAAATTTTTACTCGTGCTTATTTATTCCAAATTGCACGAGAAAAATCATGTCATTACTTATTAATAATATACATAAAAAAATTGCGAGATAGCTTCTTAACTTTGCAGAAGCAACGCAACGAAGCTAAGGTGAATCAAAATAACAGTTTTCTCAATGATTTTAAAGCGTTTTAGCTATAAGGCTACGTTGTTTGCTAAGTGTCTATCAAGCGCTATAATCATTACCTTCAGGCTTTCTAGTTCGTTATCTTCGCCGTGTTTGTCCTTGTTTGTTTATTAATCTCGGCGTCACTCCAGTGTAGTGTTGAATTTCAACGGACTCGCAATTCCAATTACGTCGGTAATTCCCTTCTCTGGACACCACTGTTTCCAAACAGACAGCTAAAATACAGTGCTTTTCGCAGCCGTTTCTCCTTCTTAGAGCTGTTTTGCAGCTTCTCTGCTGTTATTGCAGTCACGAAGAAAGAAAACCTGCTCAAAAAGCCAGCCATTGTTTCGATCGCAGAGTCGCTTGCAGCTCTTCAGACTTTGCGCCATTCAAAGGCTGCGTTTGACTGGCTCAATTTCAGTTCCTTTGTTAATTAACCAATCAGAATCGTCTGTTGTTTACCTCTTTTTTTTGCACTGAATTCCCTTTTTTCTGCATCGTGTTTCCTAAAAAACTGCATTTATCTTAGCCAATCAAAATCGAGAAATTGTTTCATGTATATTATTAATAACGTTATTGCATTACATAGCATTGCATTGCATTATACAAGTGTGATGGCCATAAATACGCTTCGCATTGGGCGGAGGAGCGAGGCAACCTAATTCCAAAAGTAGTTTCCACCAACACCGTCATGTACAAAGCCGCAAATTCTCAGTTAATTTTGGCAGCAAAAGGCACCCCTGTTGTCAATGCTCGTTACATGCTGTTAGTGTGGCATTAGTGTGACATAAGGTCACGACATGCAAAACCTACAATGACTACGGACGCCTGTACAGTTTACGCTTGAAAAAGACTCAATACAAAAGACGCTTCTTATTTATCATTTTATTTTCATGTAGTATTTCAATACATCAACTTATATTAAGCATATATTAAACATATATTAAGTATATATAAAGCATATATTAAGCAGTCATTGCCTTGCTGGACCATCCAAATCGAATTGTCATTTTGAGGAATACGATACGCTGTAGAATAAGGACCATTGCCTGAAGACGATTGATTTATACGAAAACTCAAAAGTCGATCCAGTGTTGACTTACACACGGCAACAACCAGTAATTCACGATGGCTAATAGCCAGCATGGTAGCCGCTAGATCAAAAGGGAAGAAAAGATAAAAGACCGCTTGGGGAGCGCGCAGCCGATTCCCGATTCCCGTTTCTCATCCCCAATTCTATATTTCCGTTTTGTCGATCTCCGATTGCAATCTTTACTTCCCCTATGTATTGGCTGCCATGAGAGCCGGCTGCTCAAAAGTTTGTGATTAAATAAAATGGTTCGTTCTCTCGATATCTGCAAATATTTTACGGCCAATGAAAGTCTCTTTGGACTTCTTCATACAATTCCTTATTATACGGTCTGTAATAATCCTGCAGAAGTTTCCGAATATCATCTCTAATAACAGGATGAGGCCTCCCTTTACTATCCGACAAACACCCTGAATTTCTAACCTTTTTTCCATCGACGTAAGTCGTAAAACATGGAAAGCGTTTCGTCTGATTGATGTAAAAGTGTTCTTTCTTGATAAATGGCTTGATGTTAAGAAACCTTTCGACAGCTTGCAGTTCCTTAGCCGGACTGGTCGTAAGTTCTTCCATACTGGCAAAATGGAGTTGTGAGATGGGAAAATACTTTAACCACTTTCTCAAATGTTCAATATACATACCGATTTGCACTGTATTGAGAGAAGTTCTCAACACTGTTTGTTCTTTGTTTTTTGTGATGAATTTCTCAAATGGCGGTAGCACACCAAGCTTTTTCAACCGTATTTGAACGTAGTCAGAAATAGCCCTCTCCGTGGGGTCACGCAATATCACAATGAGCTTGATAGTGCGTGACATTTGGTAGACCCGTTCAGGGACTACATCCGTCACGAAATAAGCTGGTGTTTTCTCAATAGTTATGTCCTTTGGTCTTGACTCGGGCATCTGTTCGCGATACCAGTCAAGCCCTAACTGGTAATTCTTGTTGTTATCAAAGAAATGTACCTCAGCAGTACAAGCCCTGATACTGGGGTGGAGTTTTAAAAACTCTAACAGGGCTCTGGTTCCTCCCTTTCTAACGCCGATAATTATAGCATTTGGGAGCCGCCTTTGTAACACGTTTCCGTTGTTTTGGTCCCTAACTGAATCCTCTTGTCTTGTCCTTGAATGCCACGTATGAGTGGTTGTTTCAAGTGCATCTAGAGTAGTACTGTTTACATCAGTGTCAATGTCAAAAAGAAGATCCTCGTAAGAGGAATGTACCCTTTTGTAGTTCGTTTTAGGTTCCTTCAGAATAATGCTGTAAAAACAAAACAAAAGTACTCCAAAGAGAAAGAGAGCGAGGCAAACTTTGCGTCCGTCCAGCCACCATGCCATGATGGTATTTCTTTCCCTCAGATTAATGGTACACAAACTTGGTGTAAAAGCTGTACCTGAAAGAGTTAATCATGCATTAGAGAATCTCTAAGCTCACTATCACACCCTAATCTTCTTCTAGGTGCACTGATCATGACTATTAAAACCTAATAACTACCGCAGTAAGACCGAGGCTACAAAGTTATCTTTAACGCGAACAACTGGACGAAAAATTGCGCGGCAATTTTGAAGTTAAAGGCATTATTTGAAGCTAAGTGGTACTTTCCTACACCGAGGAGTACTTTGCTGGTGTTAAGATCGTCCAAGAATTTTCAACTCCTGCACTGTCTCCGTAATTTCACTTTGCAGATATCGCTACGAGTATCATGCCACGATCAAGATGTACTCAGAAGGATGCAAGATTCTCAGTACATGAAGCTGTTTTCAATTGGGTGTCGAAAGTAATCCGTGTTTGCTTTGGTTTTGCCTTACTTCGCTCTGATTGGTTGACAAACCTCGCGCAACTTTCTCAACCAATGAGATGCAAAACAAAACTAATCGTGATTCTTGTAATTATTTCGTATTCTAATTGGTTCATTGCGCTGCTTCTGTCTGCTGTGATTGGTCAGGGTAATTACTTTGGTTTTGGTTTTACGACACTCAGCTAACTGAAAACCATTCTAGCATTGTGGCTTTATTGGCCCAACACGGAAAATAGCAGAGACTTACATCCACTAACATAAAGTAAATGCACTTTCGTAATTACGCCCGTCTAAGTCCAACAACAGTTGTTTCACGTGTAGGTCCCACACCAGACATAAAATTACCACGAACGTCTAAGTTTGTAGTTAGTTTACCTTAATTTCTTACTCATTTGTTTTGTTATACTAGCCTTTGAAAACGTTTTAGGAAAACATTGATTTCGCCGACTAACTTCGTTGCTCGTCACTTCTTTGTTTGGTTATTTTTGTAAGTTTATTTGGTTGTTTGTTCCTTTGTTAAGCGGGTTAGCTTGAATAAAAACTGAATGCGATATCAACTTTTGCTGCAACACTCGCCACCACTGATCTTGCATTGTACACCTGCAACCGGATATGTGTAATGTGTTCGGACCTTTATTTCATGTCCAAGTAAGAGTAAGAATGGCTTGTCGGCGTTTCATAATGTAAATTAAAAAACTGACAAATTCTGTAAAATGATATCTGGAGTAATTAATGTTCCGTAAGAGTTAGCAGCCACGATGTTTATGCCTTTGTAATTACATCTGCAAGCGGTTAGATAAGGACGATAAACCGTAGGTCCCGTCTCACAACACTTGTTCCTAATAATCTGTGGGACATTAAAGAACCCACATACTGTTCGAAAAGAGTAGGGGACGTAGTTCCCGGTGTGGTGGTCTATCTCTGTCTTTCATCTGTCTTTGACATATCATGTGTGGGTTGGGTGAGTGAGTGAGATCAAATATGGACTGATAGCGGTTGCCAGAGGCGCCTTTACAGGCTGACGTCCGATCTCAACCTATTAGGAGACGAAACTATGTGATATGTGTGGTATATAAATCCATTACCATTCTTCAACAAAATTAGACTGCCGCTGTTTAATACGATTTGAATGTTGTTAACCTGTACGCAGTCGAGCGGCACCAAACCTGTTCCAGCTGACGTTTCGAGGGTAAGCTTCCTGAGGGAGGGAGGGAAGGCCACGAAACGTTGTGGGAGGTGGGGAAGGAAAAAGAAATGTCTCTCAGCAGCTTACCTTTTTAACGCTAAAACTGACTGGTAGGTCTTTTTTATGAGTATCCAGGCCAGTTGGAGATAAGGCTATTATAAAGACACTAATCACACGGTGCCAGGGATGAAACATGACCAGTAAAAGAGATCACCGTTATAGGATATAAATCTTACCCACAAATGTTTGTTCTGCCGGCTTAAGTTGATTAAAATTGTCTTCTTGGACCATAACTGGATTACTAGATTATCTGATTACAACAACTAAGAAATACCGTTTACCCACAAGATTTTAGGAAAGTCGCCAGAAACACGTTTCCCAAAACCCAGTTTTTCAAACCCTTTTTGTGCTCTCACAGTATTTTGGAGAGAAAAATACAAGAAAAATATCAAGATAAGGCGAAACCTTGCTCTCGTTCAGTTTCAGTTCTAAATGCGTCATCAAAACATCAGAAACGGAGGTGAGATTGATAGCAAGCTGAGAGGAGGGAATGATGCCTATGGCATGACTTTTTTCAATACAAGCAAGGAACCTCATACGACAAAAGCACAGACCAAAGAAATCATCGTCGCACAAAGATAAGCGAGGAATTAAGGGTCCAAATTTCATTTCACAGGAGTGTACAAAATAGCAATGATAAATGAGTTACTTGACACTTCCTCACTTTTTCCAGGTGATACGATCCTCGACTCCTGTTCGAAAGCTCGAGTGTGGAACAAGGTGCTAGGTAGTCGTTTGCCACAGTCGCTGATGCATGTTTTCCGTCCGCATTGAACAGTGTTCAATATTTAGCGTGATCTTTACGTGTCACACTCTGACACTGCCAAGTTAACAAAACCAACTGAATACAGCCTGTCAACATGGCTCCTTATTGGGGTAAGGGGGGCAACAAGCGCGCGGAGAAAGACAATTCACCTCGTTGCGCTCGCCGACGTTTTCCGCCTTGCTGCTCTCTCCAACCGCTCCAAATCTTACTAAGCAAGCTGTTCACCAACAAAACTGGACAAAGACTTCACATCTTTGAATGATTTTAACTCACTAACCCTCTAAGGTAAAGGTGAAGGTGATATCAGTTGAAGACAAGGCGCAGTCCAGTATCCAATGGAATTCACGATAAATGACTTCCGGTACCCTTAGGCAACGCCGTAATTCTTTCTGCACAAGCTCCAGCGACAAAACTGAACTACCCCGCTGTTTCGGGACAAAATCTAAAGAGGGGAATACAATCCTCAGTAACAGGAGGAGAAGAATAAGCTCTTATTCGTCGGTTCAAAACACAAAATTCAAGTGTGCAGGTCTGCCCTTCTTTGTAGTTTGTATGATGCGGGGTATGATGTCAGATAGGAGAGGATATAATCAGTTTATTCTCCTATATCTTGATTCCTCTCAACCCTCGCCGATACAACTTCCAAAATACGGCATAAAGCCTCATAAAGGGTGAGAATTCTGATACTTGGGATGTTGTTGAAGACTCATCGGCCATCAATTGGAATGTCCAATTTTGAACCGACCGAGAATTAAGATCACAACGTGAGCATAAATGAGGAAACGATTCACGGTATCTGTTGAAACCAGCTATCTGTCAAACCAGTTGCGGCCTTGTCTCATGTACACCGCGCATTTATTTTCCCCTTCAGGTTCATAGTAGTCTCCTTCGCAGCCGTTTTTTTGTCCCAGAAAACGGCTGCGAAGGAGAAGGAGACTAGGTTCATAGCATGCGTTTTCCTGTCGGCCTTTTCTGATGAATTTAGAAATGTGCACAGGTCGCTGACAATAGTCACCTTACATAGAGTAAACTGGCCGCAAGTGTTTTGTTTCGTAGACTCTCCTAGCTTCTTGCCTAATCTTTTGGTATTGTCATGCTTAGTACAGCGTTGTATACCACATCTTAAACTACCTGTGACTTATAAATCAGCTTTCCTAGCGCCTCTAGTCTCCGACCAACTAGATTGACGTATCCGTTCTCTGCAAAACTGCACTCAAGGGGAGATACAGCTAACAATTACTTGGATAATTCATTTAGTAATTTCAATATTTCTTTTCCAACTTTTTCCTTTTCCTTTTTCTCTTAACCGACCAACCGACCCTAGCCAGACTCAGCCAGGGTGAAGGAGAAAGGAAACAGCGTGTCATTGGTGAGAACAGCCTAGTAATTCACGTGACAGTGTCACCAGTGTTCGTGGTAGTCGAACTGCAGAATCAGCGATGTAGCAGCAACGAAAACAAGTCATGAGAATGAATATATGAAAATCATATATTTGAACTGCGGATTAATGATTAAATATGTGACTGATCATCGCAGTTATGAACACTACTTAAGCAGTAGTGAAAATAAAGTCTGAAAAAAAATTCACGCTTGTACGGGATTCGAACCCACGCTGCACCTGTATCGCAGAGGTCGTGGGTTCGAATCCCGTACAAGCCTGAATTTTTTTTCAGGAATATACATGTAACAAGCAAGGCTGATACTACCTGAAAAAAGTTGACTTTGCGAGACACCAACATGACCGAGACTCGATAAAGTACGGCTGCAACCATGGACAGCTGTTTCGTCCTTATTGGGACTCGTCGGCATGGTGTTCATTGTGCAATTTATTGGCGCTCGCATTGAAGCTGGCGTCTTTTAAATCTGCTACACCATGCTGACGAGTCCCAATAAGGACAAAACAGCTGTCCATGGTTGCAGCCGTACTTTATCGAGTCTCGGTCATGTTGGTGTCTCGCAAAGTCAACTTTTTTCACGTAGTATCAGCCTTGCTTGTTACATTTATATTCGATTTATTTTTTGGCTGATTAGATCTCTTGTAGATCCTACGTTTTACAGCATTATCGTTGGCGGTCCTTTGCTTATTACTTTCATTTTTTTTTTCAGGCTTTATTTTCACTACTGCTTAAGTAGTGTTCATGACTGCGATGATCAGTCACATATTTAATGAAAACAAGTCAAAAACAAAAAAGAAACACAAGAGGTCTGAATCCCGAGGGGGGGGGGGCACTAAAAAACATTTTATACGGGGAGGCTCCGCCCCGAGGTCCGACCCCTAACCCTTTTATATACCATTTTTGACAGAAAAGGTACCCCTTTCGTATACCTTCCATTGACAAATGGTCCGACTTTCATATACCTTCCACTGGAACAGTACAGTCATAAGGTATGTGTTCGAAATATTCTAATGAAAGGCCCTTTTAAATACCTAAATAACAGATTTCCCTAACCTTTCATATGCTTTGAGTCGTGAAATCCCTACCCTTTCATATACCCGAAGCGTGAAAAAGGTACCCCTTTCGGGCGGAGCCTCCCTGTATAGGCCATTATAGGGAGTACCCCCCCCCCCCCTGGGTCTGACTCCCAGCGATCTTCTTTATCCATAAAACGTTCCTCGCGACTCACGCTTTGTGAGTAAATGCTTTGTGATGATGAGTGTACTTTGACGTGTATCAGTGTATCAACAAAATGCATCTAAAATCAGATGAAACGATTGAGAAATTCAATGAAATGGAAGTTCTTTTACATGTTGTTGTTTAATAGAGAGCCAGCCATTCAATGTTAATTAGATCAAATAGCAGGACCTCATATCAGCTGAGAAAGAGTTGTTCTTAATTGGCTTGAACCTTATATCTGTTGTAGAAACCTAAGCAGATTTGGCGCAAGGACATATGTTATCATAAATTACTCCTCATCCGCGGCGAATAATTGCAATAAGAGAGCGGGACTGAAAAAAAAAACAAATCAAAACAAAAAATTCCAAAATAAATTACAAAAAACACAAACTTTATTGTAGAATTCCGCATTGGACGAATATCAACTGTAATTTAATATAAGACGATATACGACAAAAGGTAATAATATAAGTTTACGATAAACAGGATTTTCATGTCGCGAAAAACAACAAACTTGGTATTCGGCTACAATTTTCGGTATTACCTTACGTAGGCAACGATTCACAATTTTGGGGAGCCAAAACATTTACCGCCATGCAGAAGTGAAAAACGGAATACAGTCATATGGCAAAGTTTCAAAAGAAGAAAATTATAAAACATGCCCGCGGCAAACAATTCAACAAGGCACTATTTTAAATTAACTACGGCAGATGTCAGTGCATGTAAAGTCATCTTTGCTTAGCTGCACTTGGATGTTAAACATTTTTTTTAACGAGGCGTCTCCAAAGGATTTTCGAATATGTTAAAAGTCATCATATGCTTATTTCATTTTATTATCATCATTATTTTTTAGAAAGAATGTTTTAAGAAACCTGACAAAAATAGCGAGGGTCAAAGATATAAACAATCTGATAAGAACACGCGATCGCTGGCTGTTTTGTCTCAATTAAGTGGAAATTCATTAAAGAGAATTTTGACTTTGCGAATACAGCGAAGTATAAAAGATGTCATTTTCTCTCCATACCGCTGATTACGGTAGCGATGAAAGTTAAAATTGCTCACAAGCGATAAAATTTCATCTCCCGTGAATCAACACACGTATGTCGCATGTGAACAATCCGCTCAAATGAATTCCTTGCCTTTGATTTCTCCGTTCATGTTTCCCTACAATCAAAGTTCTTCTGACATGTAAAACGATTGAAGGTCGATAAATTTGCGTGGAAATTGATTAACGTAGTAAGACTGACACCAAAGGAAAACAACTTGCAAACGTAGTCTCGTTAATTTCTCATCACTGAAATAAAGCAGGAATCGACAGTCCTTTTTTGAAGCTTTTAGTCAATAAATACAAATGTTGCCCTGTGCCCCATACCAGCAATACAAAATATGAAGAACTACTCATATTCTCAACTTAATATTTCAAAAAAAGCGAAAACATACCCTTTCAGATTCTTGGCTTTCGTAACATCCTTCAACTGTCCTCTCACTTGACATGATAAAACTGGGGCGAGTTGAAAGTCACGCATTATTCGGCGTGACCCCATCACGCAACTAATAAGGTTTGGACTGTGATGCATGATTCAACGGGCGTTTTCCATTTACCAAAAAATTCCGGAAATTTCGATGGGAAATGACCATCAGTGAAGAACGTGTTCCATTTGACAAACGTTCCATTCATTCCCAGGCTCCACACTTTCCCACTAAACTTCAAAACGGCAACAACGATGTCTTATGCACATGTCATCGGCTTCCCCGTGGGGTCGACCCCCGGGCCAACCAGGGGGATTGTAAAATCAGTCAAGCAAACTTGAGGAATTTCCCTGGGGAGTCGGGGAATCTCTCAAGACAAAGTCCCCTGGGTGAGGTGTCTAACACCTGAAAATCCCCGTGACATCCTTTTCAAACTTGTAAATTCCCCCACCCCCTAATCTTTGATCGTAAAACAATGTCAGTATTTTTCCCTACCCTCGGGCAAAGAATCCCGTCCATCTGCTTGTATTCCCCCACATATCTCCCTGGTAGGCCCGGGGGTCGACCCCACGGGGAAGCCGATGACATGTGCATAACTTACACAGGACATACGAAATATTTACGAGAAGACTCAGGCTATGTCTACACTATGCCGGATAGCATTTTATGCCGTTGTGAAAAATACTACGGCCTGGTGTGAACGGCAGTGGCCCAAAACCGCCGCTATCTTTCCACTAGAATCCAATTTTCAGAATTTTTGCTCCTCATTGTTGATTTCCGTTTCGGTTCGATTCTTTGTTCACACTACTCCAGAAAGTGGCACGAAAACCTATCCGATATGTGACGATTCACTTTCAAGACCGCAGCGGCCCAGCATCGCTCCGACGCAAAAATCGTGCCGAAATCATCGTTTTGAATGTGAACAAAAGCCCTATCCGATATGGTTTTCGTGCCGGCACAAGAGCTATCCGGTATAGTGTAGACATAGCCTCAGTATAAGTTACTCAATAAATTACCATTTCGGTGTATCATTAATTGCACGTGCGATTAAAATCTTAAGATATTAACTTCTTGCGCATTTAAAAAACTCAAAATTTACGCTTTAGAGTTCTTTTCTCCCAAATCGATACATTCAAAAGGAAATTCAAAATTAAACCCGTTTTCCTAGATTGCTTATACATAACGTGCACTGAAAGGCAGGAATTATCATAATTAGATTCACAACTTTAAACATGCGCGTTATTCTGAATAAATTGTTGATTCGTATAATTTTAAGTTTCGTCCAAGTTATCTTCGCAAATGTGGAGTTTCAGGAACTGATACAGGAGGGACGTAAACTTAATTTGAATGACAGGTGTTTACTGCATCACTACGAACAACATCGAACTTTGTTTTTCCCAACGCACTTTAGGCCCGTTTCAAACGTCGAACTTCTCATGTACCTAATCTAATGCAAATGAGCGAAAACAATAGATTTTTCTCATTTGCAGTAGATTCGGTACATGAGAAGTTCGACGTTTAAAACTGGCTTTATACATCAAGGATGTCGGCACAAGGAGTGTATTCTTAACCGTATCTTCACAGCGAAGACTGTTAAGTCAGAGAAGAAAATTTTTTAAAAGGAGGGAGTGCAAAAGTCGGTGAGGCGAGATTCCAGTATGTTAGACATCATTCAAACGCGCCCAAACAGGGCAAAATTGTTTCACAAGAACACTTCTTTACAACTTGGGGGTTCGAGTACCACGAATGTTGTTAAGCACTAATTGCGAAGAATAAGTTGTGTTTCTACTCCTCGAATTCTTTTTGTTGTTTTTGTTTTCGTTTTCAAAATTTGTCGATTATCGCGTTAAGTATTTGTTATCATCCGCTGCCCAAATGGGTTGGCATTCGCAAAAGTTAATTTTTAGAAATCCTGTCAATGAATAAACTTACCCTTAGACGAAGTACACGACGCTGATATGGCTGATAGCTTGTGAGGTGTGTTCTGGTAGGTTGTTATCAAACTTATTTCTCACAAGCAAGAATAGACTGCGAGCAGTCCCTCTTTCTTTCCTTCGTCGATCTTGTGAGCAAACGCGAAGCCCGAGCCAGCGGAAATTGGGGCGAGTGGAAGTCAAGTCGAGCGATCCGAGGCCCGAGAGTGGAAATTTAGTTCGCGCATGTCAAATTGATCTTTTGAGATTGAAACCGCTGAGAGTGTAAGGATAACGGCTCAGCAGACAAGAGCCCACAGATAACAAAGTTGCAAAAAATATATGCGCTTAACTTGCAGAAATCTATATTTTATGCGCAGTTGCCATTTTTACCTTCTCTGGTTAATGTTTGAGCTGGAAGGGTCATGTGGAGGCGAAGATCTGATTAAGTAGCGGCTTCCAAACGCGTTGTTTTCAAGCGTAGTCATTATCGTCTCTCTCGTGTCTTGTTGAAAGCACACACATTTTCTGATTTAGTGGAATTTTTCCAGCAATAAAGATATGTCTCTGGTTTTTACTCTACCTTTTGTTGTTTATTTCCATACGATGGCGTTTTAATCCGAATTGTTTTGAGTAGTGAAATTACCGATCGCATGTCACCACCAAAATAGTAAAGATGGCGTTCATATCTCGCATGTGTTCCAGTTTATTTCATTGAACTATGTGAATATAACTTCAAAATATAATTCTGTGTACCCCAAACTAATAAAGAAACGACAACATATTAAGCATGAGGGAACCGTTCGATTACGCGAATATAAGTTACACTACGTGCTCTGAAAATGTCGATTTCCTTCCCCAAAAGCGCACGTCATCAGTTGCGGGAAATTGGGAAACCACGCACAAGTCGACGTTCCTTTTAGTCCGCTATTTTGATCACGATCACGCCAAGAGATCTCTTCACCTTTTGTTTGATTGCCATTGGAGTTGATCTTCAAAAATATTCAGAGTCGAGTGTGATTTTCTCCCCAATGTACCGACTACATTTAGGAGGAACTACACATAACAAAACGAGAACGCAGTGTGGGGCCGAATGCAGCGAGTGTCTTGAAAACGAGAAGGACAAACACACACCTTTTCCTGAAACATAATACGAACCCAAAACTAGCTCCCTCATTTAAAACTGAGCAATAAAAGGGAAGTTCGAAACATATCTCTCTCGTGTCAATTCATTTTTGTGTTGCTTAATTTCCAAGCTGAGGATTCAATTCGATTCACTTGGATGGCGGCTAACTTTGGTCTCTCTGAACATCAATTAATATTGGAAAAGCTTTGCCGGATTTGTGGACAACGGTTGAAGAAGGCCAAAGATAAGTATGAGAACAGCTTTCTTTGTGCTGATAAGAAAGAGATTATTTTTACGGCCTTCGGTATAAAAATTCGTGAAGATGACCTCGAAACATGCCCCCCTAAGTTCTGCCACAAGTGCTACAAGCTGGCCTCAAGAGAAGGTACACGTTTAGCAATAAATGTCTGGCCCCCACATAAGCGAACTGGCAACTGTGTGATCTGTAGTTCATTTAAGGAACAACAAAAGCCTGGTAGGAGAAAAAAAAGCAGGCCTGGAGTATTAATAAACGAAACTGTAGAGTTGCCTATGTAAGAAGGTCTTTTAAATTGAGAAGACGATGATGATACCCCTATCCTCGCAGCGGTCGCAGCTTATATGAGGCGCGATCATCGCCGAAACGAAGGGTTTTTCAAAAAGATATTGCCACGATATTTCATCGATGAATATTTACAAGCCACTTCAGGGCGACTCGAGGCGGACCCTTGAAGCTTAGTGCAGAAATTCCTCAGCGAGACTCTTATTGGTTGTATGACAAAGCCGGAATTTCACGCCTACTGTGAAAGGAAAATAACGAAAGACATTGTTTAATTTCAGATGCAAAGTATTACGCGGGAAACAATCGGAATAAGCTTACTCAAAGAACCCTCGGGCAAAATTTAATGTTTTCTCCAATAAATTGTGCTTACCATTGGTATACATCACACAATTGTGATTCATTAACGTATGAAGATCGGGTGCTAGCCCATGACACTCGGGGCATTCGTATAAAACTATTCGAGGTGACCGAAGAAGGAGCCGCCATCTTACCAAAGATATGGCCGTGAAAGACCTGGAACTGGTGAAACCTTGTGAAACTCGTAAATGGAACACGCATTTTCCATCGGAAAGTTTCCAACGGGAAAACAGGACTACCTTTTCAGAAGTCCCGTTTATTTCGGAAATTTTCCATTGGAACGAACCAAAAACATGTGTTCCATTTACATCCCAACCGGAATTTCCGGAATCTCTTGGTAAATGGAAAACGCCCAACCTAACCTAGATCGGATATCAGGCCCTTTCTAGCAGCGTTCATATCCGAGGCTCAAATCATTTCTATGTTCTCATTCGCTTTTGCTGCGGGAACGGTTCACCATGCAAAACAAAAATAGAGCCTGACCGCTTCAGGCCGATCGCGTTTGCAACGGCGGTCTGCTACGTAAATTACACCTCATCTCAACCAGGCTCGGTATATCTTTTCCCGTCACTTAATGGTCAACTTCATAAATTAAAAAAAATGCAGGGAGAGGGGGTTGTAAAGTCCGCTAGAAAGAATCCAACCAACTAAACAATGAAAATGCGAATGGTTTGATAACCGTTTCCAACAAAGCCACACGCTTCAGCGGCACGTTTCCTTAAAGTGCCCCTAGCCCCAAAAATTTTTTTTCGCTTAAATAAATCTTCTTATCATTCGAAGTATTTCGGCGAAAGAATTATTGGATTTGGTTGAATCCTCGATTTTTTATGGACAGCCAAAGTCTCATTCAATTTGTTGCACGGCCGAGTAAAAGGGAGTCTGGGTCCAACGAGGTTGGTGACGTCATCCCGGGAACGATTGAAATATAGCTTCTCAGTCAATCTCTGTTTTTGCAAGCGTTTGTTGGGGTCATCGAAGCACATATTGGAGGGTAAAAGCCTGGCAGTAGTCAAAATTGTGTTGGAATCATGTCCTCCTCGTCCTCGGAGTCAGAGTCAGACTATGTGTAGGGTGAAGACCAAATTAACTTCATTTCTGAAGTGGAACTAGAACGGAATCTGCGAGGAGCTCGAAGGAGCCTCATGGTTATGAAGACCAGGAATTGACAGCAAGATTCGCGGAAGAAGAAAAGACGAAAAAGATTAACTTCGTTTATAAGTGTTATCTGCCGTACCTCGTGGTTCTGTGTACGCTGCTGGTGAGCAAAAGCTTTGATTTAACATTTCAATCTTGAACGACCGAGTACCCGTGCATCGGCAATGGGAATTGTGCAGCGGTTTGAAAACAATAATTGTTATTTTATATAAACGGCGCACATCCGACTTTAGATCGGTATTTTAAACGAACATCAGCAATTAATTGTGGAAGTGCCTATTTATGGGAGAGTCTTTATTTATGGTATCTATTCAAAGAAGGCACAGATAGATTTGACAAGAGAACGGAAAGTGAGCTCAGCCGACGCGAATTACGTGACTTGAGGATTAGCTGAACTTCTAGTTATCCTCAGGCAGTACTGTGAACGAAGTCAAGACAAGGTAAAATAAAATAAATATAGCTTACTGCAATTAAAATTTGAGGCTACGTATCCGTCTAAACTGTTGGTTAGAAATAAGCGAACGCAACTTCGCGATGCGAGAATAATTTGCATATATCCGATGTAAACAAACTGACACAAATTTAGACGCGATTGGATATATTTTACTACATGTAGCTCCATTTGAACATGAAGTTCGAGTGGCACCATCGTCTAAATCAACTGAATTCGGTGAATTTAATGTATGGATCAGTGACATGGGCTTCTGTCAGTGAATTAGCATGGCCTCTGAAATATATTTTGATTGTTGACGTTGGAAACCGGTTTTAATAGAGCGCTTGTGTCGAGGACTTTAGGACTCATGAAGCCGAAAAATTTAAAGGAAGTTAGATTGATAAGGTTTTCCTAAAGGTACATATCGAGGGACAATTATTTTAGCTGCCATTACATTCTGGACTACTTTGTGTCGCTGGCCGGTTATTGTAAATCCTTTGTGTATCCGATACGCAGCACACCGAATATCACGATGCATTGGAAACGTGGTACATGCACATGTTTGGGTTGTATCACTATACAATAAACGAGTTTTAAAGAGGAGATCTTTTCACTGAACGGACTCATTGGAATTTTCTGTTTTCACCGTATAAAGGGGCATAAAATGCTTGTGAGATCAGCATCGAACAGCCGGTCTGTTTTTGGCTCATTCGTTTGCAAAACATCAAATTTTCTCTTAGGAGAGACATGTTACAGGTGACAATACTATGAATATAAATTATCGGTTAAAATCATGTCCTATTTGCCCTCAGAGTTAGAATTATTGAGCTTCCTTCAAAGAACTTTGTAAGCGAAACAGAACTTCCGTTCCCGGGATGACGTCATACATCTCCCTTTGACTCGGTCGTGAAACAAAATGGCGGCGTTTTGGGTCGTAATTTCGAGACTTTACCGGGGCACAGAAAAGCGAAGATTCAACCGAATCAAAAAATATTTTCACAGTTGTGCTTCTAATTCAGAGACGAATCATTTAAATGAAAAAAAGTTTTGGGGTTAGGGGCACTTTAACATGAACATACTCCCAAGGCAGGTTGAACTAATTGACTACATTTTCTCTTATTTTGAGCGATTTTCGATCGTTTCTTTAGAAGAAAGAACTCACTTTGTGTGGACGGTCGCGTATTGAATTACAGACCGAACATCGATCATTTTCCTCGATGATTTATGCCACAAGGTCTTTGATGTTTTGCCATAATGCACATGTCATCGGCTTCCCCGTGGGGTGGACCCCCGGGCTAACCAGGGGGATTGTAAAATTAGTCAAGCAAACTTGCGGAATTTCCCCAGGGGATCGGGGAATCTCTCAAGACAAAGTCCCCTGGGTGGTTTGTCTCTCAGCTGAAAATCTCCGTGACATCCTTTTCAAACTTGTGAATTCCCCCATCCCTAATCTTTGATCGCAAAACAATGTCAAGATTTTCCCCAACCCTCGGGCAAAGAATCTCATCCATCTCCTTGTATTCCCCCACATATCTCCCTGGTAGGCCCGGGGGTCGACCCCACGGGGAAGCCGATGACATGTGCATAAAAACCAGCGTAATCAACAGAAAAAGACTTGAACTTTCTTATAATCTACAAATTAACAAAGAAATTTTTACGGATATCACAAAAATAGCCCTTTTCTTACCCCTTAAACACCTAAAATTAAGGTTAACCGTGTCAATTTGCCGCCATCTTGAAAATGTACGAAAATAATGCTTTGCGATCGTAGTACAAGGCCAGCACAAAATAACATCGACATACGTTAGGCCTCATCAGCATGGCATCGCTAATGCTCAGGCTCAAGTACCCACATACTTGAGCCTGAGCATTAGCTATGCCATGCTGATGAGGACTAACAAGGCCGAAACAGCTGTTCATGGCTGTTAATGCTTGGGCTCAATCTTTGCTTTGGTAGATTTAAGGGGTAATGCCCGCTACCTTGTGG